>JAPYZP010003313.1:0-11744 GCA_030522985.1 Torymus sinensis | reverse complement strand
TATATATATATATATATATATATACATACGTACCTCGCGGTACTCGACATTTTTCTTCCTTATCCATTACCCCGTCGGCGCGGGCAAAACAATGCGGGCTATCACCTCGGCGCACGCGAGGCCTGCCTTCAACGTGGGCGTGGCTCGCGGTGGGCGTGGTTATACGGCCGCTGAAGCCCCGCCCCCCATCGTGCACCAGTCGCGCGAGCGCGAGTCAACGCCCTCGGTTGACTGCGAAGCCTATCTGGGATATACAGCCAGAGCGCGAGCTCGCGTCTAAAGAGAGAGAGAAGCGTAGTGCTAGTGCTCCCTCCGCCCCCCTCCCCGACCGCTGCCTCCTCCCTCTCCTACTCCGGTAGGAAAGAGAGAGAGAGAGAGATAGAGAGGTGACTGTCCAGGACAGTTGAGCGCCGCAGTCAGCGACTGCACCACGACTCCCGAGGGTCCTGCGCTCGTGCGTTAGGAGCGCCGTGAGAGAGAGAACCTAACCTCGCCGCCGGCGGCCTCTCCTTATCTAAAGAGGAGTGAGCGAGTGTGCGTGTGAGAGAGAGAGAGGCAGAAGGAACCTTCTTCGTTTATACGACCGCCAGTGCTATCTCTATCCCTCTCTCTCCCTTTTTCCCCCTTCGTTCCTCGTGGATTCCTGCTGCTGCTGCTGCTGCTCCTTTTTTTCTCGTACAAGATCCTGCCAAGACTGCTACTACTACTGGCGCAAGTATATACGCCACAACAGTGTACTGCAAGGAAAAGTGCCTGGCGACGTATCCTGCTGCGCTGCTGCATGGGATATCTCAGTGCGACAAAGCCGTGGTGGTGGTTCTGGTGATGATGCGCGTTGTGCTAGTGTCTCCGCGCGTATAAATAGTATTATTTGCCTGCGCATATATCAAACTCGTGAGGTACATTCCAGTGAATCCTATATATCTACGTATAATACACGTCGAAAGAACAAAGGTGTATATAACCGTGTGCCATTCTATACACGAAGTGATAACCATCGTCAAACTTATCCCAGCCCCACACAAGACTCGTTGACTCGTGATATAATACCGATACTCTTATAGTGCGTCCGATAATCGAACAGTGAAGAAGCTTGAAGAATATGCGCTGTGCCGGAGCAAAGTTCTCTTGAATCCTGTGCATACACCGCGCGTACACAGAGAGAGGCTCGGTTTCGCAAACTCGCAAAGTTGTCTAGTCTCCTCCGGCCGTGCGAACATGTCGGATTGCCGGCGGTGATTATGCGTGAGTATATATCCTATGCGTCATATGTCATTAGCTATATATGTATGTTTATGTATACTGGTTATTGTGTCGTGCACCGCGTGCACTGCCGGCGGGGAACCGCGGTGCCGACGCGCGGCGGCGCTGCGCGCCGATATTATACTGGTAAACAGACGGTTTGTAGAGCGGCGTTATGAAACTTTTATTATTCGATCGATGGTGTCGTTAATTTTTAGCTGGATTCTCGATCTTGAGGTGTTGTTTTCTTCTTCGTTAGTGGTAATTATTAAATTGCCGGATTTGACATTAACATTTATGGTGCCATTTGGTGGCAAGCTTGAATAATGGTATCAAGGCGTTTAGGTCTTGTATGGTATAAGATAATAATAGAAGATAACGTACGGAAGTTGAACGGCTTGTTCAAGAAGCGGTAGGAGACACACGTTAATAATTGTTTCATTAATTTTCTGAAGATTATGTCAACTAAAAGAATATAACTCGTTTGCTTATAGCCTATTAATAAATCACTCGAGGATAAAAAAAGAAATTTACATAACATCGTGATTGACTACTAATACAAGTAATACCGCTAATTGGTATTCTTCGACTGACGTGAACAACTTTTGCCAAGTCCTCGCGGAATTCCGATACACCGTATTATAATGAGTTAAATTATTTTTATAACCATTGACATTAGATTCTTTGAACGTTTAAGAACAAACTATGTAGCCGGCAGTTTGCATATTCCATATACTATATATACACGGACATGTCAATTTCATATGCGCACCAGACTGACTTAATTACCTATAATAAATGATACTACAACTGTATGTTTGTAGTATAGATCGTTGCAAAAGTAAATAGGCAATAAAACAATCAATATAATTTATTCTATTAGGGATATTGAATGAAAGTACCTATATTTATCACTGAAAAACTTATATATTTCATGACAGTTATCGCACTAAATATATAATTATTTTAAATTTCCTCTGCCAATTCTTTATGAATAGTCGAGTTCTTCGAATATGAAAGTTATACTTACTACTTCTAATTGTTTTAATTTCAAAAGTTATTAGCAAACGCAAAAAGAAACAGCGAATTTTTACGACTAACCGAGCCAGGGGGCGAAGCGCTCAATATTTTTTTTTTGTATTTCGAAAGATAACCCATTTTGCAACGCACACACATATCCATTTAGCAAATATGTAGAAATCGCGAGGTTCGTAAGCCGGTAGATATATAAGTTTTACGGTCCACGAAACGCGAAAAAAAAACAAGCGAAACAGAAAAGTTTATATATATTTTTCTTTTTTGCTCGCAGGAATAACGCTTTTAAAGTTAAAGAAAAAAACGAATCATCGATGAATAATTTATTGAATCCCATAATTAGAAAGATTCAGGACGTCCCGTGTAAAGGCCATTAAAATTTATTTGATCTCATAAACATCATTAGAAAACCGGCCGGCGCGCGGCCGAGTTGCTGCTGCCCGACAGGAAAGTGGAAGTCAATGTAAGAGAGCCGCGCGTGCGGACGGTAATCGCTATTACCATTAATTTCATCAATGAAATTACTCGGGTGGGGCGCTCCCAAGGTTTTCTTTTAAGATCCTGTGTGTGTGTGGAAAAAACGACGTGTCGCGCCCAAAACGCCGTCGTAAATATTTTTCCACCGCGTAGTGACAAAGCTCGACGCGGACTGTTATGGGGTTCTTGCACTTGGGCGTATATTTATTTTACCGTGTCCACGATGGCTCCATTAAAAGTTTTTATGTCCGCTCTCCGGTGCTTATTTATGGACATTTTTACAGAATTTTTTCGTTTGCTGTAAAAGTTAATGAATTTAAGTTTAGTACCATCAGATGTACATAAAATTTTCTTTTACGTAAACTGCGAATGAATAAACACAGATATATTTTGTTTGCTATAGGCTAATGTCTAGTGACCATCGGTGTCTTATGAAAGAATGTCTCTCTCGCAAACAAGATACAAAGCACACTGCCCTTTTTTCATTAAATATACCCACCGACAACTTCATTTTATTAAACAAACTACATATATATAATAATTACAATTGTAAATGACCTGTTTTTCTTTCCAGTTCAATAAAATAAAACCTGTCACCTCGTAAAAAGGTCGGTAAATCATGCAAAAATCTCCCTTCGCCCGACAGCTGCACATTTATCTCGCCTCGACACCCGTCGACTCCACGCGCACTTTTCCAACTTATGTATATACCTCGCTAAAACACCCATACACGCGCCCGACATATCTATATACATTTTCGTAAAATAATGAATTCTCGCGATTACTTATTCATTCAAATCGCCGCAGCCGTCGCTTTCCAGGATCTGCTCCAATTTTCACCTACGGGAACTACTCGCGCATTTTGCGCAATTATTATTCTCTCTCCCCGGCGAGACGCGCTTCTAAATCACTCGGCGCGCAGTCGCGAAAAATTGCTCAATTGATTGATTTATCGGCCCGGTAATCGTCTAATAAATATTATATGGCGAGCTTTCGCGATGACAAGCGCGCGCGCGTGTGTGTGAGCGTGTGTATAAGTTGTGAGAGAGCATCGCGGGTATTGAGGTAAAATCGCCGCGTGCAGCCGCCGTTGCCGCGTCGCGATAAATCGTGCGGCGAGAGAGAGAGAGAAGGAGAGTCGCGTGCTTAGGCCAGTGCGTGTCTGCGCGTGTATTGCAACCGCGGTTTAATATTTGAGCGCAGATTAGGCCGCGGGCGGATATGTCGGTATGCGACGGCCGCGAAGATCAACTTTGCCCCCGCGAGGCTCTCTCTCTCGTCATTGTTTCTTTGTGAAGTGAGAAATCGAACGAAATGAGGCTGAGGATTTCGGATTATCACTTTGAAACGTTTTGTTCAAATTTTTCGTTATAAAAAAAAGAAAAAAATAAATTTTGCAATGTTCGTATAGAAGTATGGACAAATAGGAAAATTCTTTTTGGACTAAATTAATTGCAAATTATAACGTTATTTATGATCGTTCGTTGAGCCTTTATGAGATCGGATGAGAGGGAAATTTCGATAATATCATTACGCACGCGCTGTAAAATGTTTTATACATGAAAATCTTTATGGCCTATCATTGATAAAAGGGGTAATTTATTTCATTACTTTTTTCAGATCGTGAAATACATTATATGATACATTGTCCAATAAATCAACGCCTAGTTTGCAATAAAAAAAAATTTACAAGCCGCGCGCGCAAGATTTATGTTGTCTATGTGGCTCGAGCAAAATTTGTATCAATTATTTCATAAGCATTATAACTTTACTCTCATTAACGAGTTATTAACGTCGCACTTATAAATATTTATTATGAGTAATAAAAAAAAAATTAAAAACATTTTAAGCCAAGAAAACGATAGCAGCGATATTTCTTATATGTATATATATACGTCTTTGCGCTCCTAGCAAATTGGATAATTTTTATCAATTAGAATACAAGAAAAATTTATGATCACTTTGATAAGAGAATACTTTGCAGTTTAATGTAGACGGAATATCATTATTCCTCTGTGTCTGCAACGTTCACAATATTTTAATCAATTCATACACAATATATATATACATTATATGTAAGTGCAAACCATCCATATATGAGTATATGTATATTCTCGAACTTAGAACACTTTGATACGAATAAAGTGAAAATGGCCGTCAATCGAAGCAGGCTAACAAAAAACTTGAACGTATATGCAAAACATTTCTGACATTTATTATATTGAAATTCCAAAGTAACACTTCAAAACACTGCTACGAAGTAATAATAGTATAATAAGTGTTTGCAAAAAAACACCTGTAGGGTAAGACCAAGATATATTCGGTTTCTTATTAACATTGAGTTACCAAAAGTTCGATTCAAATATTATTTAAATCTCGAGCACAACTCAAGATAATTTCCATGCCGTCTGATAAAACAATTCTCAGCGTAATACGCTCGTATAGGCATTCAGGACATATCATTCTCACCCCGAGACAAACATCAAGCAGAATACGTCCCAGAATACGTGAAATATGCCTAATTTTCATAATATTATCAACCGACTCCGATCAATTCCGTATATTATACCACAACGCAAAGAAGTTCCACACACGCGACACCCGCTATATAAATAAACTTCCACTCTACAACTCTTACCTCGCTTCTCTCGCACTCGGCTGTATTATAGACCAGAAGAAGAAGAAGAAGAAAAAAACAACACCGGAGGCACACACGACGGGCCCCGAATAATATGCGCGGCGTAGTGCGATAAATCCTCGTGATAAGCTCTGGTGGGAAATGCCTCTCTCCGAAAGTGCATTAAGCCCCCGCGTGCAGCACTTGCGGCTCTCCTGACGATAAGCATCTGGTGCGGGCGTATTTCTCTCTCTCTTTTTTTTTTGTTTCGACTGTATAGTTAACGGCCCGCCTGCACGCGACGAAAGCTCTCGAGTATATGTAATTAAGACGTCGGACGGGGGTTGCTGCATTGTTTCGATCGAGGGGAGGCGGAGCTTTTCCTCTTCGCTCCCCCCATATATCCGTGAGGTATGGCACGCGCGGTATTTTATCGTGTATATGAGCGATATTCGCCAATCTCGAGGATTCGTGAAATTGGTTGTCGGCGCGCTGTGCCTGCTGCGGGTTTCGTGACGGGGTAAGTGGGATTGATAAACGCATACCGCGGAGTTATTGATATAAGCGTACACGGTGTACTCGATAAAGTTTAATAAGTTGGGGGAGGATTAATGGGCGGAGATTTTGTGCTTGTAGAATGACAGGGGAATGAGGTTTTGGGCGTATTTATATAAAACGAACTTTGAGATATCGAAAATATGAAAATATCGATCGAAGTGAAATGATGAAGAGTTTAATGTTTTCAGTGTTACTTTTGTCTCTGACAACGATGCTGATGTTCGCATTATTGTATACTTTTAACCGATCAACGTATACTATTTTGTTTTCGGGCTTATATGAATATAATTTTTCATTGTGATTTCATTTTAATTAGTTTAAATGATATATAGGATATAATCAGATAATTTTTCAAAACAAAAAATTAATTTTATCATTATACATTGATTTTATTATTTGGTTTTTAAATAGTTCAGAATAAAAATTCAGTTTAAAAAATTCAAATTTAGCGGATTTAGCGGATCTTTGCACCTGTTCCTTATAGACCAATCAAAATAAATCGTTAAATGCTTCAGAAGATTATCTTATTTTACAAAAAGAAAATGATATTGCTTACATATTGCTTCCTCCTAGAGGAATTATTATCATTTAATAAAATTTATAGCATTTTTAAACCAACGATTCATCAACTGTTGGCTAAGTGAACCATCATTTTGTGACGAAATTAGTATCATTTTAAAGCAAGAGTTAGTTAAACCGTTAGCCAAGTCGTTCCAATTTCGCCAACCTATTGTAAACTGTTGGTTAATGTTTCTACCAGGAATATACCATACATATATAGGAACGATAAATTAATTTGGAGGAATTAACTACATGCCAATGAATTAGTAGTGTTTTTTTTTAATTCATCAATAATGTGCTGGAAACATTCAAAATATAAATTATCTTAGCAATATTACAAATATTACCATATTTTGTTTCCTAATGCAGCTTATAGAGGGTTCCAGAAAAATTCATAAAATCGTATAATTCATTTTTATCTCAAATTTATTGACAATAAGCAATCAATAATTAACTTTAATGCGCACCAAAAGTGTAAGTATAGTTATTTCAACATGTGAATCGTGAAAACTAACTTTCAGAATCATCATATCAAATTTTATTATAATGATAGTAAAACGGTAAGTCGGATTTTAAAAACGATTATACGCGCGTATCTCAATCCATGTCAAACATCCCGTATCAAATCTAGATCTACATAGACAACTCTTGGAAGCTGGTCTTGTATACAGAATCTAATCGAACCCATCTACATAAAAATGTTTAATGTCGTACGATACCTTCAACTCATTAAATAATTGAGGACAAACACTGTGGTTGGCAATTAAGCATAATACACGATTCTCTATACATTATTTAAAAATCTTTTAATAGCACGGGAAAGTAAATAAATCCGGGAAAATCAAACATTATATACGATTGAATACAAAAAGTATTTTGAATAATTTTTCTTAAATCTGCCTTTCTATTACTCCCACTTTTGAAATTTTCACAAATTAACGGGCACCTTTAACTTTTTCCAAAATCCGGCCCACCCCTGAATCACCAGCAACCAAATCAAACGACAGCTATACGAAAACCTCGGTCCACACCGACGGTTATATCTGTGGTGTGCCATGGAAGAAGGGAACAAGTTTTCGAGATATTGCAATTAAAATGCTAAAGCTTACATGTTAGTATTTTTCCTTTTTTCAATTACGTTGTAACTATGCGGAATATCGAATTTTTTTTCAAAAAAAAAAAAAAACTTTAAAAAATGGCGTGTATTGAACCTCAAAAAAGTGAAAAATGGTCTCAACTCAATTTTCATAAAAATACCACATATATACATATGTATATATAATCCATCGCACGCATGATGCCACGCGGAGCATATCTTTCCTGAAAACCTTCAGCGGCTTTATCGGCCGACGGAACGCTGCTGCGTGGCGCTCGTCGAAAATTCGTCCGGCGGCGGCGGCAGCGTTGGCGCCCCGTATCTAAACGGCCGTTTCCCGCGCGCGCGCGCGCGCAGAAAACTTTATCCTTATCGCAGCCGCGAGGATTGCGATTGCGCGCGCAAGTGGGCCGCCGACGGCCCTCATGACTATGAATTAACCCGCGCGCGCGCACTCCAAGTTCACGATTATTGTAGTCAGCGGGGAAAAAGCGCGTGAGGTGGGTTGAAATTGTTTCGTGTTGAAGTTTACGGTTTTTCATATGGGTGAGTTTTGCGTGTGTGAGTGATGGGGGTAGTTTCATTTTGCCTTTTTCTTTTTTATTGTACGAAATAGCGACGAGAAAGTTAGCGCCGCATCGATTGAGACGAGAGCTTGAAGAACGTGGGTTATATTGAGGAAGGAATTCAGGATTTTTCGATTCAATATATAAAGTTAAGTGATTTAATTGTTAATACGATGGAAAAGATTTTGCGAAAAGTAGTATTGAGAATATCTGGCGCAGTATTTAATAAAAATTTATTTGAAGAGACAACATCGAAAAATTATCCTTACGATATATACGAATAGAAAAAAAAATAAACTTGAATTTTTAGAAAATCAGTTTATGTATATAGTAGCTCATTTTAATACTTGGTAATAAACGTAAAACGATTAAATTCTATATATTAACAAAAAAATAATAATAATAACAAAAAAATTGTCAGATCGGAAAATTAGTTGAATTTTCAATTCAAGATAACTCTTACAGCCGTTTATCAGTTCTCTAATTTTCATATCCGTATAAAATTAACAAACTTAAGTACAAGTTTTCTTGTGAGTAATAATATTATGCTTTATTTGTTGTCTCGGTACACATTGAAATACAAGGAAAGCGCTCGCGTAACTAAACTCGCAATAAACTTTTATCTCGTTTCTTTTTTGTTCACGATAAATCTCATTAATACGTAAAATCAAATTAAAACAAGAAAACAAGTTGGCGCTTTTTGCGCCACTCTCGCTAACAGAATAATCGTCATTTGTCACGAAATTTTGTAAGCGACGCATTTGCATATGTACAAGATACGCGCACAAAAAAGCGAAAATAGTAAAAAAAAAAAGAAAAAACTGCCTGTCACTCGACTGTTATTATAGGCACGCATATAACAGTAGCAACCAAAAAAAAAGAAAAAAAATCGGCAACAATAACCATACACCGATTCGTACATCCTTTACAATACAAATTTCTGTCTCTCTCACTATCTTCGATCGGCGCATAATTCGAAAATAAACTATCCCGCGAGCGCGGCGCGCTACCAGCTCGAAAATTGAAACTCGATACTACGTCCCCCTTATCACCTATCTCCACGCACACACACACACACATGTACAAGCAATGCTCGCAATAAATCTCCAAACGAGCAATTTTTTCTCCCTGCTGCCTCTCGAAAAACACCTCGTCTCTGGAACTTCTGTCACACACGTCGTAAATAAAAATCGCGTTTCGCGCGCCCGCTCCGATTTATTATCGCTCGCGACTCTCTCTCTCGTCGCATTAACGTATATAATATACTCGCGCGGGGGCCCGAAAAGATAGCGAGGGAAACGCGCGCGACAATATCGTCCGCTCGTAAAGCGACGAAGAACAATGCGTATATCGCTCGGCTCGCGGAGAGTTTATCGCGGGACGCAGTTCCGTTCCATCGCGCGAGTGCGAGCTGCTGCTATAGCGAGTGATGGTGTGTCTGCTGTGTAAGACAAGTGTGGCGATGTTTATGCGGGTGGTGTGTGAGCAACACTTCGCGCGTACATAAGGGCTCTCTCTCTCTCTCGTTGCTGTGCGCGAGGCGGTAGATAGCGGAGGGGAAATTATGAGTTTTTTTTTCCTTTTTTTAGCTATACGACGATGCATATAAGCGCGCGGTTATCGGTGCGGTGGCGCGACGTTTCTGCGTCGTAAATTTGCCCAGCGGGAAGGTGTGTGCTGGTTGCAACCCAAGTATTGCAGCGATTTTGATTTGGCTGCGTCGTGTTGCTCTCGGAGAGAGGTTTATGGGTATAAATAATTGTGCATTGTACGCGTGAGTTTAAGAAAAGTTATGTAAATATACAAAAAATCAAGTCGATCAAAATTATTATTACCCGCAAACTGATATATATTTTCAAAAGGGTTTTAGACTCTTCTTAGCAGGAATCAAAAGTGATATAAAGTTATAATTTAATTTGAAGACGACAAATATCGAAGAGTTCCTACGAGCTTTCGTACACTTAAAAAGCTTCAAAAGAATATGTTCGAATTATGAGTATGTACCGTGTTATACAGATTCTGCAAAGATTTCAGTATTGACACATAGATATTGTTGCACGACAATTTTATGGTAACGCGGAGTATCTTTCAGAATCAACAATGTTTCTCGTCTCTCGCGAAAGATTTGGGCGTAAACATTTTACACCTACCGCCTATATAATAATAAATATTTTCAAAACATACACACCTCACGAATCTTGAAAAGGAAAGAAACGAAAAAAAAGAGGAAATACAAATGGAAATACGGCAGCGAGACAGCGTCCGCACGCGGCATGACGATAAAGCCTTTGCGATTATATATGCGCTCGGGGGGCGAGGAGGGATGGACGGGCGGCGAACGGAAGTGAAGTAATCGCCGCGCGGCGAACGAGTTGATAAGGGTTATCGGGAGCCCGATAGACGGGACACCCGCCTGAGCTTTTCACGTGTGACGTGCGCGACGTATTATATGTATATATACTGGCGTATATTTGCGCCGGGGGGGCTCATTTCGCGGCTCATTTGCAATTACAAGCGCGCGGGCGCGCACGTGCACCGCATGAGCCAAAACGGTTCTCACGCTGCCCGCGAATTCCTGCGCGCGGCGAGAAGGTTTTGACGAGAAAGATTATATGCGAATGTGGAATAAGTATAGAGGTTGGATATGTGTGCATTTTAAAGGTGAGTCGTGTCATTATTGACGGGTCATAGTGGGGATATAGGTTTTGAAAATTATTTGTGAATTATGGACTGGGTGTGTTACACTGTTCTTGGTCTACAGAAAATTTTCCTAACGGTCTTAGATTTAATTTCTTGCAAAATGTCTAATGAAATTATGGGCTCAGAGATTATGTTTCTTTCGTTATTCAAGATCGTTCGTATTCAAAAAATGACTTTTATTCAGTATAGGGGAGAGCGGGGGGCACGTTGCGCAGGTGAGTAAGTTGACACAAGATATCGATAACTTATTGTAAAGACGGTATTGCGCTAAGACTCAGTCGTCATAGACACTGTGTAGAGTCTTCGATTCGATAGTAGAGCTTCGCCGCTGCCCGTTTTCTTCTTAATGGTATGTTATAAGTGATAACATAAGAAGAAACAAACACAATAGTGTGTTATAGACGGCCGTCCGTTCTCTTATTAGTGTGTAAACATAAGAAGAAAACGGACGGCGAAAATTTTCTTGGCCTTTGTTACGGAACGAAATAGTAACATTTATTTGAACATGATCTAGGAAAATGATCTGAAATAGTGATTAAATATAATTAGGTAATTTCTGAATTTTCTAGGAAGAAATAGATATATGTTACAAAAGAGATTCTATAATTATTGATTTTATTCACTAAGAAACAATTGGTGCGTGTCGCTTAGTTAGTTGTTAGTGTTCAACTATGATAGAGTCAGTTCTCGTTGAGATTTAAAATAAAATCGCACGTCACGGGAGATAACCCGATTTGTGGCTTTCTTTAAATTAAGTTTATAAGTTTAATCAAATTTGTGTTGTGATTTTGCTTTCCGTTCGTATTTCCGATTAGTTCGGGAAGATTCTCGTTGGTACAGGAAGATCGTTTTTTAAGTGTATTTGATACACAGGAGTAATTCCTCCTGCTGC
>JAPYZP010003312.1:0-11745 GCA_030522985.1 Torymus sinensis | reverse complement strand
TAAGAATTAATATAAGTATTAATTAAAATATAAGAAGTTGAAACTTATCATTTAGCAAATTTAAAATTAGAATTATTATGTAGCAAATAAAAATGAGCGCGCGTGATCTTGCTAGTAATCACAAATAGCAGACGACATATATAAGTGCGAGAGAGACGAAACGATGCGGGTGATATAGTTTTTGCTCTCTGTGAGCGTACTAAACTATAGCATGACTATAGCATGTTAAGGAACTACCTTAAACCTAATATTGACGCCTGTCTCTTGGTACTGAATTATTTAAAATCAGCAAACATTTATCTATTGTCTAATTATATACATCATTGATTTTCACGTTATTTATGCTAAAGACTGTGTAATAATATCATTTTCTTTCTTTTTATGTTTACTTTGTATGTTACCTCTTAGATGATTAATATGAATATACTCTGTATCCACAATTTGTATCCTACCATAAGTAGGCTATATAGTCTCGAAAGAGATTGAGAAATCCTTCAAATAAAAAAAAATATTAATTTCAAAATCTTTAAAAATTACTAAATAACCTTTACTTCAAATCATACTTAATGAAATTTAACACATATATTGTCTATACCACACATTAAATTTTCTATAAATTTCATGTTTATGCATAAAGCCGCTCTCGATAAATAACGATTTAGAAAGAGGACTAATCTCTTAAAATTTTAGCTAAATGGTGTACTAGATAAGTGTAATAAGAGGTTAAAATTTGAAGTCGATAACAAATATTTTTTTAGAAATAAATTAAAGAAGTGTAAACCATATTTTCATCAATAACAAATGACAGACTAAATTAAATTTAAATTAAAAAAAAAAGAACATGTAAGTAGGTAATTTAAAGACCTTTCAATAAAAATGTATGATGTTAAGTAATAATATCTGTAACACATTAAAAATTCGAAAAAGAGTTTGACTGCAATCTGCGCTCTCTCTCCTCTTCCCCCATCACCACGTATAGTGCGACTCGCCGAGTGCCGCACAGTGGGACCAAACTGAAAAAAGTGGTATTAAATCGGCTTTACTCGAATTTTAGATAAAAAAATTTCTTTTAAGAGGAATTAGCTACCTTTTATATCACACTTTCAGAAACCGGATCCCTCGACAAATGTTCTAATAGTTATTAGGGTATAATAGTAGCATTTTCTAATTTTAAACGGAAATAAGTGATACTATTGTTACATTTATATATTTTAAGTAATTATATTATATATTATTTCTAAAATTACATATTCTCATATATAATCTCATATAACTATTGTTACGAGTGGTAGCTCCCGGAGAGCTAGCACGTACGGCCATGAACCCGAACAGCATACGATACCGATTCATGCACAGACCCGAAGAACGAAGTCGCGTAGCCAAACATAACCTCCGAGACAGCAATGCGCCGAGCATCGACAGGGGACGCCGAATGTCAAAGTCGCATGACATCAACTATTGCGAGTCAACAGTGCAACAAACGGCGAATCCACGAGGTACTGAATCACCGGCACGGGATTCTGACGTCAAATTAGGGGGGAAAGAACAGACGACCGATGAGCAATGATCCCCCACTTATGAGTCCAGGGCGATGATATAAAAACCGAAGGAAGTACATCCAGGGGGCAGACAGAAAGAGAGAGAACGAGAGTCAGGTCGAAGTCAGGATCAGAGACGAAGACGGACACAAGAGGCGAAGCATTAGAGGAGACGCGAGAGGACGTCGATCGGTTGCGTCGCGAACGCGCGTTAGATTATCTCGCTCTCTCTCTCTCTCTCTCTCTCTCTCTCTCGCTCTCTCTCTCTCTCTCTCGCTCTCTCTCTCTCTCTCTCTCTCGCTCTCTCTCTCTCTCTCTCTCCCTCTTGCTCGGCCTCCTCGCGCACCGGCGCGGTGAAAGGGTGAGTTTTCTCTGCTGCTCGCGGGAAGAGTGAGAGAGAGAGAGAGAGAGAGAGAGCGAGGAAGAAAAGAGCGAGGGGTGGGGAGAAATTAAAGACGAAGCAGGCACAAAAATAACGACCGGCGAGCGCGCGGACCCCTCTACTGCCTCTTTTTACCCCTCCACCACCTCCTCCCCCTCCTCCACCTCTTCCTCCTCCTTCCTCATCGCCGAGCAGCAGCAGCAGCAGCAGCCAGCAGCCCCTCAGCCATTCCACTCCCTTGGTTTCTCGGGCGCGCACACGCCGAGCTTTTACACTACTGCTCGCTCTCGGTACGCGCGTTCGTTTTCTCTCTTTCTCTAGCGCGCTCTCTTTTAAGGAGCGAGTTGAGGGAAGCCAGGGAAATAAGCGCGCGAGCGAGAAGGAGAGAGGAGACCCAGCCGAGATATGGCATAATCTTCTACACGTCGTAAAACCGGAGGGTAAAAACTGTAAGAGCGAATCGGATTTTGCAGGAAGAAGGAGAGAGAGAGAGAGAGAGAGAGAGAGAGAGAGAGCCAGAGAGAGAGCTTGCCCTACGCGCGTATGTACGGTAATATCTCGAGGCGAATGAATATTGTATACGCGTACGTAATTGGAGAGTCTGCGCGAGCTTGCGTGCGCTGCCAGAGACAGAACAGTGGCATGAGGGACAGCGGTTGAGGCTGATTCAAACCTCATTCGGTCATATATTTCACTTCTTTTTTTAATTCAAAGCAATTTCGGGCCATGCCTTCTCCCCGTGAGTGTATAATCGCCAGAGCTTTATTTACCGCTGATGGAAAAAAGGAGGCACTTACCGGTGTGACCAACCAAAAAAAAAGAAATTCGGTGAATTGCGTATGTCGGGTGAAAACATTTATATGTTGCATGGATAAATGATCTTTCACAATACAGAGATTAATGTTTTCGTACTTATACGTATTTATAAGAATAAAATTATTATTCTATTGTAAAACTATTTTTATTTATTCAAAACTATTTTCTCTGTCTAAGAAAAATTTATTTCTACTTGTTAAGTAGATCAGGTTACCAAAAGTACTTCATAAGTTACACTGAAAATATGTGATTACGTTAGACTGAAACAACCAAACTATTTATGTCATACCAAGTTTAAGAAACCCTATATTGTTATCGTTACAATCCAAATTTTTTTATTCACTATTGGAGAAATAGAAAATAATTATTCTAAATGAAATGGATCTAAGATTTGCAAAATATTCAGAGTACATCATAAGCACATTACAATGATTATTTTAGTTGTGTTTAGTATGTACTAATATACAACAAGTTTTCAATTTAAAATCAAATTTGTCTCTTACATATAGGGTAAAATCTTATTGCCGAAATAACATTAAGATTAAAAATTTCGCTGCATGTATTTTGCAAAATATCATCACTCTGAAAGTGACACAGTGTGTGTCAGAATGGCTTACTTCTATAGAATATATAGAATATCTATCTATACTACTGTACAGTATTTAATATCGTTATAATAACATATTATTCTTTAGAAGTTCCATTTATATTATATGCAGTAATCGGTTTCAATTTTAATTGTCACAATATGATTCCATTAATTGATTTATATATGGAGAAATCCTCAATACGTTTAACTATATAGGCAAGTATTTCTTTTTTCAAGTAATTTATTGCTGCTATTAGCTTGTCCTGCGAAGCCCAGAAACTAGAATGGATGTAAAATCTTCAATGTAAACTAGAAAACAATTCATGTAATCCGTGCAACACAGTGAGCAGTCTGGGGATGTATAAAACTGTCTAAAACGGTCCAATTTTTGAAAGTGGAATTTTTAGATACTATTTCTAGTACCTAATGCTTTTAAATATAGGTTATTTAGTAACAATTAATTTGACATGAATATATTTACAATCTATCTTGATATAATATATGTATATAGTAATTTTTAAATTACAAATAAATTCAATAAACTTACAGATGGAATTCAGTGGTCGATTTCGGTTAAGTGCGCAGTTTGTATGCAGTGATTCCTTATAAGAAGAATTGTGACGGTGATCAAAACATTTAACATTAAATTATATTTTTATTTTTATTTTATATATTGGTTTTATTACGAATATTCAGAGATAAAATTTGGTTACATACAATTAATTATTGGTATGAAAAATGAAAACAACGTATAAATACATGAGTTTGAGTAAGCAGCGTGGCAACGTATTGGGGTCAGTTTTTTTCTTAATTTAATACGTTATTACACTTCCGAAACAATTTTGTTTTTGAAAATTTTAATTTTTGTAAGTAATTGAGGATTCATTATTTCTACTGTATGCTGTGTACTTATACGTCACACAAATCTAATATGAAATTTCCATTTCTACTCAAGTGTTACTTGTAGATTGTTTGTTATACAAATATTAACATTTTCATCACTTCATTGTACGTATAAGAAAATCGCATCGTACCATGATAGATACTAATGTATATTATATGAGCATTGTTTTTCTTGACATTAAATTTGTAATATTAAAAATAGCGACATCGTTATAGTCGATACGAAATTAAAAGTATCCTCATGACCACACAATGGGCAGAACCACGAAGCTGAAAAGCATGTCGTGCGCGAACGATGTAATGATTGCTGGACGAGAACGTCACTCATGAGGCGCTCGAACCGAGCGTGGAAAAAAAGAGGCGAGAAGAGTATCTCTCGCGCCTGCGGGAACGACCTCGTTACGAAATAGACGCGCGCACGGGCGCATGATGATGAGGCATTGTTTGGATTTTCCATGACACTTTCTTCGTCGCGGCTCTTTCAAATTTTTCGGAAGACTGTTCGCGCTCGCCGTGTCTACCTCTCTCTTCCCTCGTTCGCACCTATACATATTGTAGACGATGCTGCGCTCACCTCGGTAATGCTTGCACTGCTTTTTTTGTGACAGGAAGGTGTTATTTTAATGAATATTATAATTTCATTTTGTAAATTTTCAAATAAAATTATTTTTTTTCATTTTCTTTAAATTTAACTTCAACCTATGCATCATATTCTCATTTTTAATAGATGCTAATGGAATACTTAAGAGGGAACTCTATACCTATTCCAGTTGAAAAAGGTCAATCGAAAATTTTGTTATTGCTTTAAAGTACTACATAAGTATGTCTAGAAACTATATTTGATCATAAAAACCGCTGCCAATTCACTGGCACGAAACTTCCTACAAATTAATTTATCGTTCCTATATGTGTGGTATAAATATAAAATAAAATATGTTGCAAATATAAAATATATTTATTAAATATATTCTTTTTCAATGATTTTATAAAATTTCTTATTTGCTGACACTTATATTATTTCAACACAAAAGTACTATTTTAATATAAAAATAATTAAAAAATACCTATTTACCCTGAGATTAACTTACACACATTTATTTTGCATATAAAATAATCCCCTTTTCTAATTATAATACATCTTTATTTGTCAATTTATAAAAAAGTAAACTCTATTATTTTTATGTTACAGCCGAAATTATTGTTCAACTTATTTTTCTGCCTCTAATTTCTTAACGTTTATTTCTAATTTCATTTTTCTTCTATTCTCCCTATGAATTTTCATCTATAAAAAACAATATACAACAATATTAATATAATAATAATAGACAACTCTAATTTTGTCTCTAGAGTAATTTAAATAGGTGTGATACTCCTGTATTTATCACTGACTCTGTTTTGCCGACAGAATACTGGAAATTCTATGTTACAAAAATAAATATATCGAATTATGTCTAATAATGATATAGTTGCCCTGCGCAACGTAATAATCTTTCATCCTTCGGAGTTTTGAGCCAAAATATCAACGACACCCTAACACATTTTTCTGAAAATAATTTTATACGACCAAAGCCGTTCTTCGTCAAAAATTGAGCCAGTCGTTGAATGAATAAACAAACTGGTTTCTGATTTATAATATACAACCCAATTTAACAGAACCTGGCATAAGAACTTTAGATTTTATTAGATTTTTCATTCATTTTGAAAGCTCGATATACTGGTCAGGTGGTTGACAAAAAGTATTTACTCGATAATTTTATACGTCCAAAGCTGTTTTTGTCAGAAATTGAGACACGCCTTGAATTAATAAACAACCTAGCTTGTTCTTAATAATAACAACCCAATTTAATCAAACTTATGATTAAAACCTTAGATTTTATTAGATTTCTTATTCGATTTTCGGGACTCAATACACTGGGCAGGTGGTTGACAAAAAGTATTTATTTGATAATTTTATACGACCAAAGTAGGGACACAATGTAGTTTTTAAATGAAAATACCGAAATAACTCTATAAACCATACAGCAGTACTTTATAAACGTAATGTACATTAGATTACGTGTTAACACATTAACTACGTGTTTCTGAACTTTTTACTTTTTTATCTAAAGTTTCTCAAGAGTTTCTTACAGGAGAATCTGTAATAATGATGGATGTGTCAACATGCTCCCACGAAATCAAAAATATATAATTTCCTTTTTATTAAAAGTTATTAAATTATCTAAAACAATGAATACACGTTTGAAAAGTCTTCATGGTCCTCTACCTATAATATAGTCTATTAATTATTTGTTTCTATTTTACGATCATACAATAAATAAACTTTAAACAAAATTTACAAATTGTACTCTGGGTATATGAAAATAAAAAACCTCACATAAATTCTGACTGCCAATAGCTTAATCTCTCAGACTCTCTCAAAATCTTCGTCACTCTACATAGTGTCTATAATGACTGAGTCGCGGCGCAATACCGTGTTTACAATAAGTTATCGATAGTGTGTCAACTTACCCACCTGCTCAACGTGCCCCGCTCTCCTCTACTTTAACTAGTTTTATGTGCAGATAATATAATTTACCTTATTGAATTTACTATATTAATTATAAATAATATAATAATAATAATAAATATTAACTAACTTCTCGCAGTGAACTAATCGCAATCAAAAGTACCAAAGGAAAGAAATCTGATTCATATGACTGTAATAGTGCTCGTACAGCTTTTTTAGTTTTATTTTATCAAAATCTTGTAAATATGTCTGTGCTTTACATGTAAATTTTTCCACCCAAGGAAGTCTTGCAAATCATTTTAAATAAGAGAAATAAAACTACAACAAAACGCGCTTTTGTTACCATTCTTTTTGATCAATTAAAAATATTTAATTCTTTCAAAATCGGCATAAGTTAAGAAGGTTTATTTATGATTTAAAACATTTTTTATCGGTAGTATGAAATTAGCTGCATTACGTTTGTGCATTCTTTGCAAATTCAGCGTTTAATCGACGCAGAAAATATTGCTATTTTTGAATTTGAAAAAGAAGAAGATAGCTTCTTTTCCACAGTTTTCTTTTCTATTTCTAAATTTTTTCCGGACGGCAATTTTACATACGAGACAGAGGCTTTTTTAATAAAAAATAAAAAAAATAAGTTGTAGCTTTATAACTTAGCTTTCTGAGAATATTGAAACGTAGTATTATGCAATTTTCTTTATATTTTATAATTTATTAAAAGTATTTTCTTTATTAACTATTTCTATACGAATAAATATTTTCTATTTCGAATATATAAAGAGTAGCGCCATCTTCCTAACGTATCTTACACTTTCATGATACTTGTAAGTTGGAATTTTCAACTGGTAAAGTAGAAATAATCAATAAATTTATTTTAAAAATAAATATTACAAATAAATTATATTTTAAATGGCTATGAAAAATAATATTATTATAATTTGCTTAAAATTTATAATGAATTATAAATGTAAAATGGAAAATAATTATGAAATATAAATTTTGATAAACCAAACAATTGATTATACTTATAATTAATAAGTAACACGATTCATGAATGGAACTAGACTAGACAATTTTGAGTAACTAAAAAACGATAGCCATCTATAGTTCAATAATTTTATCCCGGTAATAAATATAATAAACCTATACGATTTTTATAGAACTTATTATATCTTATCAAGAAATGTAAAATAAATTACTCACTTTAAATATATAATATGATTACAGATATTTTTGACAACTACTATATGATGATTTTGTATAATTAAAGAGAATTGTTTTACTTGTTCTGAAAGGATATGAATACTTTATAAAGTACACGTAGGTGTCATTAAAATTAGATATTGTAAGGTAAATCCTAAGAAAAGTAAATATTTGATATAGTAACTGCAGGTATTTGATAATGTAACGTTACATCTTGCATATTCAATGAATCTTGTAATTTCTGGAATTGCCCACAATTTGTAAAATTCATAGTCATGCCGGATATTTGGGTAATATTTGAGGTCATATGAAAGATTACTAATGATTTTCTAATTGTTTTTCCAAAGAAAAACGGGAACAGCCCTGAGAATCATATATGTACTAAATTCTATAAACAGAATTTATACATTTAAGTTTATCATTTATATACAATAACAGCAGAATTATTTGTAATAAATCGCATGCACGATAGTGAAGTTATTTCTATTTGAAACAATTTAATGTTTTTGATTGACGTCATTTCTTTGTTTTCTGAAACGATTAAAACTTCAATGATAATATATATTTTTTTATTTAAAAAAATCTTGATAACAATAAGAAAAACATATTTTTCACGACCACTTCTAAACTTCGAGTACAGTAAGACCGAAATTACCGTTTTCTCATAAGTATATTTGTATAATTCAATGAAAACAATGTTTATAATACACACGGAAAGAAATTATTGACTACGGTACCCAAATAATTGGTAAAAATGTCCCATCTATTCAGCATTGATAAGATGAATCAATAGTTTATCTAAAATAGTTATAGTAATCAATAATTTTGCTGTGGTAACTATTTTATAGATTTATATCTTTCTAATACTCAACCGATAGGACATTTTTACAATTAGTTGGTAACCGTAACCAAACCTCATTTCCATGCATAAAGAAATAACTTGACAAAATAAAAAATTATATTTAAACAATTATCGCTATCAAATCAGCAACCATAACTTTTATAAACTCTTTATCCAGAAAAACAACTTCTCAAACTTACTGGAGATAAAATAATGTTTGCAACACTAAAAATCAATGTAGCCGCGTGCAAACACATACCCGAATTCGGACATGCGCATCCCAAAAGAAGGCATGCGTACTCCCCGCACAAGACCTCTCTCGTTTCACAAACGGGAGCAACGAGCAGAAAGCGCACGCGTGTGTCCTTCAGAAACCCGTAGCAGCGCCGCGCCGACGAGAGCGATCGCGGAATTTCTGGTCCAGCGCGCGTAACGACGATGCATTTGCCCGCGCGAACCCCGGAGTGCAACATGCATGCATACGCAGCGGTATTACAATTGCAACGCGCGGTTGACCGACGTGTCTGCACACGCGCGCCGGCGCAAATCAAAGGCCGTGGCATTACCTGCTGCTGCCGTGTGATAGGTTCCGGCGATTTCGACGCCTGGTGCAAAGAGAGAACAACTGCAAATATTTAACGGATAGTATAATATGTGCTGTATATCAAGTTCCATATCTGAAAGGATATGAAGATATCGAAACGATAAATGCAATTAACAGAAACTAAAGTTAAAAAAGTAAAACGGGTTATATTATGTATCGACAGTTGGGTAAAAGAAAATATCAATTCTAAGTCCAGCCAATCCTTTTTTTGAAAAAGGTGTCAACTCAGAATCCACTTCAAAGAAGTACTACCTTACGATTAATTAATTCTCTTCTATTCAAGTTTTAGTAGTCAATTGAAAATTCTGTTTAGTATCATGAAATGTATTTTCTCATAAAAATGCCGAATCATACATTTTGTGTAAGTCGAAAGAAAAAATTCTAGAGTAAGAACCTCTACTAAGCGAAAATGAAGTTGGTAATTTTACCAGGCCAACGGTACACGTACTAGTATGCAAGTAACCTATACATTTGTCCATATTTGCTTTCAAAATTTATACCTTTTTTAATGATATAAGACCACAACATCATGCTCTTACAGGGAAATGTCCCAAGGTGTCCGCCTCCGATATTTCTGAAATGTTGATATATTTTAGAGGATCGAAAAATAAGGGAAACGTATTTTTTTATCGGACCATTCCCCTATCAAAGGGGCAAAAACCGCTCCTAAAATTCACCCCAAAAACAGCTTCTTTTAAATATCTCGATTTCTTAACAAAGTTTTAAGATGAAACAAAAAAGAACATATTTCTAAAATATTTTTGTATGTGAAACACGTCTTCTTGAAGGTTTCCCAGGACTTGAAAAGATATGGATATCAAAAGCGGATATAAAAAAGGCGTACAGTTGCTATTCTTGCGTCACACAACCATTCCTCAAGCCATGTATCCGAGACCTCTGCAAATCACGCTCTGAGTCTTCTAAAAAGGAGGGAAATTGTTACACGCATAAATATGATATTCTATTTTCCGGCCGAGGTGCGTATACTATTTTTCTTCATTCCCTGGCTCGAAATTTTGCCAAAATGAGCACGTTTTGCGGCCGGAAAATTGCAGGTTATAGTCACGTCATATACTAAAAACGCGTGACTGTAACATGCAACTTCCCGGCCACAAAACGAGCATGTTTTGGTGAACTTTCGGCTAGGGTATGATGAAAAATAATTATTTATGAATTTCCCTGCCTTAAGTGCAATAACTTTTAATACTCCTGGAATACGGTCAGACTACGGCCGGATTGGGTACCGAGTAACAAACCTGAAGTGTAAGAGAGATAATAATAACAAGATATATGGTAATACGGTGTAATATTCACATGATAATAAGTACAAAATAGTGAACAATAACAAATTTTAAGTAAGTTTAACTTAAAAGTGCGTTTAACTTAAAATAATAATACTTCAAGGTAATATCTACTGGTTCAAAAATATTTTTACAATCATAATTCTTTGACTTTTATTCGTAAGTAAAACTTTTATTCGTACTTATTTCAGCTTAGTAAACTAAAAAATGAGTTCCCAATCTCGGGATAATAGATTAAGAGTTCGCAATTTTCGAATGAAACAAGAGCTTACAAAAGTATAGTAATACTGATTGTCAAGAACAAAGTTTAGAGAATAAAGATGAGAGTGCTATTCAATATATAAAGGAAGAAGTAGAAAGTGTTAAAGCTGATCAACAAAATGTTGAAAACATAATTGGCATTCCGGCTCCTAAACAGATGAAAATTTGTCCTGATATAGATTTAGATAGTGAAGAAGAATATGACAAGAACAAGTTTTCATCAGACGACAGTTTATGTAATAATGATGAAGACACAGATAATGAAAGCGGTTGCTACAATTTACAAGTTGATGATAATGTTGTTAAAAATGAATCTGCAATTATCTCTGTTTTAAAAAAGTGGTTTCACGATTTCCCTATACCATACATTAAGTTTGATGCATTATTAAGAGCATTAAAACCTCATCATCCAGAACTTCCTAAAACATCAGTGCTATCAGTTACTAAAGCGACCTTCTGAGATGAAATATAAAATTGAAAAATTGAACCCGGAAGATAGTACAGATAATGCAGAATTTGTTAATATGGGTATTGCAGAGCAGCTTCAAAGAACTGTTAGTGTAACAATTAATGCACAGCAGTACGTCAATAGATTTACAATTTAATGCAGATGGTTTACCACTTTTACACTCAAGTTCTGTTTAACTTTGGCCATTGTTGGGGAAAGTATACTCACAAAGTATAATGTATAAACCATTTGTGATTGTTGTCTACTGTGGAAAAGAAAAACCTAAATCTAACAAATTGTATTTAGAAAAATTTGTTGATGAACTAAACCATATTTTATTAAATGGTATCAAT
>JAPYZP010003311.1:0-11750 GCA_030522985.1 Torymus sinensis | reverse complement strand
TATAGACTATTAATTATTTGTTTCTATTTTACCTTCATACAATAAATAAACTTTAAACAAAATTTAGAAATTTTACTCTGGTTATATGAAAATAAAAAATCTCACATAAATTCTGACTAGCAGTATCTTTAATCTCTCAGACTCTCTTATAATCTTCGTCACTCTACACAGTGTCTATGACGACTGAGTCGCGGTGCAATACCGTTTTTACAATAAGTTATCGATAGTGTGTCAACTTATCCACCTACGAAACGTACCCCGCTCTCCCGTATATAAATTAGAAATCGTTGAAAAGAAAACAAACAGAAACCTTGCAGTTACTGTATACAATGAAATTGCAGATATAATTATGATATATATATATATATATATATATTTTGAATAATGAATATTATTTGAATAGATCAACCGATGTATCGCGAAAGTAAGATCAATGCAAACATTACCCCAGTACCTAAAATATTTTTTCTCTGTAAAAAACATCACTATATAACTTCAACACACAAAGATATCCATTAACCGCGAACAATTGGCTTTTAAAATTTCTCCGCACAAGTAATTTTCAATATTTAAAACAAAAGATCCCACCTCCGCTTATCCCGCTTCCATTCCAAATCCGCGATCGAGAAATAAACCCAGCCAAGTCCAACTAATCGGCCCCTTCGATCCACCCTTCCCAACATCGTTCATCCCGAGCGTGGATAATGAACGCTAAATACCCGCTCCGTAACAAACGCACGGAGAGCGAGAGAACGAGAAAAAGGAAGTCCCACGCGCACACATCCGGAAAATAAGCGACCGAGCGCGGCGGCGGGCAAGGAAGAAGAAAACCCGCGCGAGCGGCGCTGCATAATTAATCCCCGGGAACGAATCAGCGAACCGCGGCGATCGCGGAACTTTATCTCTCGGGCAATTTGAAAATCCCTCCCCGGGGAGTCCTCGGAGCGGCCGCGCGCGGGCTAAAGCGGAGCTGTTGAATTTCTTCGCTCTCGCGAGCAGGTGGAAGAGATCAAAAATTGAAGGGAGTTGTGTAGTTGCTTGGATCGGTTGATTGGACCCGCTGCTCGGGAGAGTACAGCGCCGTGTAATGGCGGGTGAACGAGTGCAATTGCCGAATGGCGAATGAGGCTCTCTCGGTTCGGTGTTCTTCGGGGTGACTGATTCGTCTTTTTGTTCCGTTCGAGAGCTGAGTTTGTATAAGATCTTTTTAAAAGAAGAAAATAAGCACAGAATTTTGTCTTCTTCAATTTAACTGTTGTAATAAGTGACAGTTATGAAAAATCACCATTTATAGCCGCAGCTGTCACGTTTAGGAATAATTGATATAAAAATGTCCCGCATATATATTAAATAAAAATAGTTAGTACAACTAAGTTATTGGTTACTGTGACTATTTTTATTTGTTTATTAACATACTATACGCTGAGCAGACAGCTGACAGATGTTTATTACGTAATTGTAGCCATTATTTAGTACAAAATACCCATCGCTTGAAAAATCAAAGCAAGTTGATATGCACTTATTTTCCTGACATCTCATAGAGATAATATACATCAACCGCTTGAATAAAAGAAGAAAGACTCACCAGCCTCCTCCTTGGTCACCGCCTCGACGACGACGACCTCCTGCTGGACGATCTTGCCGTCCGGACTGGGCGGATGTATCGGCGGCTGCTGCTGCTGTTGCTGCTGCAGCTGGGCGACGCGTTGAAGCTCGGCGAGCTCGCGGGGCCGACGCAGTAGCTGCTGCGGCGTGACCGAGGCCACCGGCACGCTCACGCCGGCTGCGTTTGGCACTTTCCTCATTAATTCCGGCGACGAAAGTTGCAGGCACGTCTGCGGACGGAAAGCCAGAGAGAAGTTAAGTTTCAGTGTTTTGCAAATTAGTTAAGGGACGGGGAAGAGGAGGGAGGGAGTCTTTATGATGGATTTCGGGCTCTCAGAGTGATTGGGGATACAGGGTGTTGACTTGGTGAGACGGGAGTTTTTGCGGTTGGGGTGAGGGAGATTTGTAATGTCGAGGTTTTGTAAATCTTGAGGGTGTGGAAGTGAGAACTTTTATAACGACAAGGTATAAGGGGTCGTTTCATTCCGTTCATATAAATTCATTGACATTTCTCGTTTTTTCTTTTTAGCACTTAATCGAATATTTATTGGTAATTTGTATGAATTTCAGTTTAAATACGTCGCATTTTATGTTGATATGATTTTGGAATGAAAATTGTATGTATAATAAAAATAAGTAGTTAACGCGTACGTATGAGTACTGAGATAAAACTTGTTTTTTAATTCTAGCTATTAAATCTGAGCAGCGAGCATTTCAAATGAATTCTCTCCACAACAAATATACACAATATAGCGTTTATCGCTTGACTTAACGACCAAAATGAAATGCAAATTGCCACCGTTTCCGGAGGGGGAGGAATTAGTCGAGTAGGGGAAGGAAGTTTGCGGCGAATCAAAAACAGAAGCTGACAGTCATCCTCTAACAGCTTAATTCTAAACTCGTGAAACATGTCACAACTCCTGTTTAGAAAGTCGGATCGATACCGCTTTCGTTCCAAAGTCCCTGTCAGCCAGCGCTCGCTCGCGGCTCTCTCTCTCTGCGCCACCACATTTTGAGCTTTTTATCCCATCCCTCGCTCGTCCCCTCCTGTCGACTGTCGGCTGCTATTGACAAGTTCGACTTTAAGAAGTACCTGTTTCGTGAAAAATGTTTCCTGTCGACCACATTTCGTAGTTGAATTTGTTGAAAATTGGTTATATCAATTTGACGAGGGTATAAGTTCTTTTTTTTGTTTTTTTTTTGTAATTCATTAATATTCATTAATCACGGGTGTACGAGGTGTGAGAATAATTTATAATTTATTGCGACAAAAGGGGCGACAGTGCAGGTGTAATGAAAATTCTATCCCGACGGAATTTCGCAAATATATGCAGCGCGGCAATAGCGCCCACCGCATTATTCTCATTTGCGCATATTGACAAGTTATTTTGTATATCAAAGCGACGCGCGTATACACAGTAGTTCGATTGTTAAGCCGGCATTATGTCACGCGGCCTGAAGTTTCCTAACAGCCTGAATTGCCGCTCGAGCCGGCCGCTAGCTGCACTGATTTAAAGCGGAAATTAGGCAAAATGATATGGCGTATTCGAATTGTCATTACACGAGAGGCCGGTACGTATCATCATGTGCGCGGATTGACGACTTCTGACGTATATTACGAAACACCTTACTCCACTAAACAAAACAAAAAAAAAATAAATAAATAAAAATGGAAAAGCGTATTTTTGCCCTGAAAGGGAAATTCAGCGGAAAAGTGATTATCCAAAATCGATTTCCGTCTGGTATTATACATATATAGGGAGGCTCGCGGGCCTAAGAGAATAAATTTCCGCCACGGTCCATTAAGCATCGCCTGTGGGATCTACTGCTGGTCGCTGCGCTGAATCTACCCGTCTATCGGAGATTTTGAAAATCCAATTTTTCGGAATTTTTCAGCTATAACTGATTTCGCGGTTGAAAAAGTTGGTAAAATTGGCGCGATGTTATTCACCGACGAGCAACTTCGTTTCATGTAATATGACAAAATGGTGGAAAACGCTTTTTCACGCTGGAAAAAGACGAGTGCCACCTTTTTTTTTTACAACATAGCGAAACGGTCAAATTTATTTCGCGAAAAGACAAAATTTCACGATATTCATGTTTCACTTTATCTTGTATTCTTTTTCAGATCTAAAACTGTCGAATAACAAAACATTTTCGCGCAATATCCCCACGAAATCTAACCACACGCGGGGACCTTACTTTCATTCGTGAAATCTACCCTCCTCAATTACCCCAAACTTATATATCGCGACTCTCGCGTTACCGCTCCTAGACTCCACTCCACACTTCCCCGAAAAAGGAAAGCCACCCAGTCCAGCCACCGTCTGCGCCATTATACGCGCGAATATTAAAAATTTCCAATTTCCGCGACTCCGCACTTTCGGATCCCCCGGTTGAAATAAAACGTGGAAAAAGCGTCGAGAGCGCGGGGCTAGCCGGCTAAAATTGTGCAGCGCGCGGCGATTTTTATGTGTCCCGCGGCGCGTGAAAAGCCCGAGAGCGCGTTAAAAACGTGCTGATTTTAAGGGGCATGTGTGTGTGTGTGTGGGTGTTGACGTTTCCCCGAACGACCGAACTGCTTCGATGGGAGAAAATAGAAGAGAGAGAGAAAAAGTTAAAATATAGTTTTGACGCGGGGGATCGAGATTTTTTTCCCCCCGTACGTCCGGTCGATTTTGCTAGATATGACGGGAGCGCGTGAAAAATTAAGGCAGCCGCTGGAACGCTTACATTCTCGAGGGCGTAGGGTAGACGCGAAGCTGCTGATTCATCGTGGTCGAATATCTTTTTTATCTAGAAATAGTTTTTCCTAAAGCGAAGATTCGTCGGGATATTCAGCGAAAAATTCAGTTAAATTAAACGACGATTGTACAACATAAAAGTACAATGTGAACAACGGTGTAGCGATAATGTTTATTATCTCGTTCGATAAAGACATCGAATAATGAAAAGTTTGCCGGAGCTTTGAAATCTCCGCTTTAAAAAACAAGAGAGAAAAGGGAGAGAGAAAGAGAGCGAGAGAGAGAGAGTTCATTTTGCCCCACATATGAAACAAAGAGAGTTCGAAACAAAAGTAAAAGGCAAAGTTATAATAAGTGAGCGGGCTGTATTAAACTTTTAAACAGATATTTAACTTTTAGAACTAAAAGAAGCACTTGTAGCATATTTTCCCCGGCTGCTTCGCGTCGTTTATAGTGCTCGAGTGCGTGGCTCTCTTCTAAATACGAATACTGTTGCTCTTTTCTTATTAATTAAAATTTTGCTAAACCTCTCCAACACTGGACAATGGTTACATAACTTTTGCATTCATTTCCACACAATATAGAACGAGCAACAAAAAAAAATGTGAAAATATTTTTTATTCGCATTCTCCATTGGCTACTATTAATTAAACAAACAAAAAAATAACAGTCGGTATGCTGTATTTTTGTTAAATCAGCGACAAAAAATGCGCAGAGCAATATTTTCCCGATATGTTGCAGCGATTTATTAAAGAAATAAAGGAGTTTTATTGCAGCTCTCCAAAAAAAATGTTTTACTAATGTCCGTCTCCTCTCGCAAACAGTAGCAACACACCAACGGGATTTATTAAAAAAAAATACAAAATTCGCTCACTTTTGGACTAACAAACGTGTATCGCGATTGATAGTTCGTTCGCGAACAGTATATTAATCGCCTGCAGCAATGGTGGATTCCCACCAACTGCATAAAAGTTTCAATAAATTTCGGAAAAATCGAATTCTTCTTTTTTTTTCATATAAATATGTATCGTACACCCATCATTGATGAAGTATTAGGACCATTTTTTTTCAATATTTTCCTAGAAAATTAAATTCCATAATTGCGAAGTCACATCCACATGGAGATTTTCTGAAAAATAACTTCTCCACTTTCGTCTATAGTCAATTTACTAAATTTACCAAACTCTTCCTTTCACCCCGCAAAAAAAAAAAAATTAATAACCAGCGGAACCCACCCACCAGGCTAAAACTCGAACGATCAACTCCCCGAAAATCCTCTTCCTCTCAAGACTCCCTCTCTATCTCTCTCTCTCTCTCTCTCCTTTCTTCCGCGACTGTTCGCGACCTTAGTTTTCCGCCTCGAAAAAGGAATTTCCAAAGAAAGCTCGAACTGCTCGCCTCTTCGAAAACGAGCGCCGATGTATATACGAACGACGGCGGCGGCGGCGGCGGTGGCAAAAGTTGCCCACATAAAATTTTCAGCGGCAGCGGCGCGTGTCCCCGAGTCTCCTTTTACGGGGAACTCCGGGCGATGCCGTAAAACGAGCGAGCCGCGCCGGAGGAGTCAACACGCTGTAGCTTAGCAGAAATTTGATCTGGACGTGTGCGCGGGGGTATAGTGCTGGTGTATATATCGTCCGTGGGATCGTGTAGCCGCTTTTTGGGCGAAAAATTGGGTAGGTCAGTGGATAGAGAGGGGGGCGATGTTAAAGAGCGTGAAATAGATTGACGTGGAAGCGTTATTTTGGCGTTTTATTTTTGGGAGCTTTTTGCGTCGTTGGCGATTTGGCGCGCGTGCGCGGTTTTCCGAGCTAGTCGATTGATATATTCATTTCAATGTTATTTAAATTGAATTTTGATGGAATTCCGGTATTATAGTATATGTTTTATTTTATTTATCCTTTTTTTGCCGTAGGTTTGATTGATGATGGCAAAGGTATTCCTGGATTTCGAGGGAGAATTCGGCTTTTAATATGGCCGGGTCGTGTAATTTAAACGAAATTTTCGTACATATTAGAGCTGAACAAATAAAATAATGAAATAATCTGACAGGTAACGATTCGCGTTATCAAATAATATGGATATACTAGTTATAAATCCTCGCTCGTGATATGGATATTTTTAGTATTCTGGCATATTGAAAAAGTTATGCTAAAATATTAAAATGTATAAGTAGTGCTTAATGAAAACATTTATAATTAATAACCATAAAATACACGGCATATATACATAGGCAACTATATTAATATTACAAATGAATTATGTATAAAATTTCATCAATTATTTCGAACATTTCATTTTCAATATTATTTCAATTTGCAAAATGACGAAAATAATTAAATTGTATTAGCCCGATGTCATAAGGCCATATAAATGATATGCGAATGCAAAATCGCATTTAAAATATGCCCGCGATAAATATATCGAACAATTAAAGTGCATCACGTACGAGACAAGGCAGATAAATCGTTTTCAATGATAACCTTTCATTCGTTTTATTCGCGCTTTTAAATATACGGTTCATTTGCGTGCAATCGCGATTTCCCGAGGTGAAATCCTATCGATGAGAGTTAAAATCAAACGTCTATTATTGTCATTAGTTACAACAGAACCGATTCTGAATCGTTTAAAAACCTTTCATTTGCCATTAGTGAATATCTTTGCTATAGTTATGAAAAAATAATGCGCTAATTGAAAAGCAGTAACGATTTATTAATGTGTTCGTTCTAAAAATCGAATGATATTGCGATGTCTTTTAACTGAACTCTCGCGTTGAATCAATTTATTGCGTATGCCATTTGTAGAAATACGTATTATTTCTTGATCATTTTAATAATTCTACATATCTATAAATCACGTTAAAAATAATAAATGAAAGTCAAAGGTTCATAAAATACAATATAAACAGATACCGCAACGTGTGTTATGATAAAATTGAAAATTCATAAATGATATAATATCATCATCATATATTCATCAATCAGTATGCAAACATATTTGGAATTAATACTAAATTTTGTATTAAGAGGATGTGAAACCCTATTTTTATTATTTAACTTATTTCCAAAAGTTTATTTACAAAATCTCGATCTTCAGGGCTTTCGTCTATACAATAAGTATTACTAGGAATTTTTTCGAGCGACATCATTAGTGTCTTCCCTGAGATAGCTATGTTGAAAAATCAGTGATTTAGCATCTAAATGCGACATCCCTGCCTTACCGACGCTACTTTTTTATTTTATCAATTTATTTTTAATTTTTGTTTTGAAAAACGAGAATCATTTACACAATAAATATTGCCGAAAATTTTATTGGACGATTTCATTAGTATCTTAAAAAAGATTTTTATGTTGAATAATTATTGTCGGTATATGTCACAATTCCCCTTAAAAAAATAAATGCATCTCCCACAGGCGACCGTAAAAGATATATACAAACGATGTCACATTAACATTTTGTCAAGTACACACATCTTCCCTAAGCGATACGCGAAAACATCGCTCCCTCTCACGTCCATCGATTCTCCGATACTTGTAAAATTCCCGAACATAACTGTCCTCGACAAGCGCACGCGCACAAAAAGGAGACGCGCGACGCACAACCGCAATTCTATATACATATATATCGAAACCCATAACGAAGGTAATGAGCTTTTGCGAGAGCGACGGATGAATTGAGCCGCGGCGTAAGCATATACATAGGTATAATAGGGTGCTGTGAATTTTGCAAAGACAATTTTCGACAAAACACCTCCGTCGCGCGCGTACGACGCGAAGAGCTGCCTGTGAGTCGTGGGTGTACGCGTATATATACGGAGTATAAAGCGATTCGAGGACACGATTTATATGCGCCATAAAGGCGACGCCGGAAATTAACCGCATTATAATCATCTCCCCCTTTGTTTCGCCGTATAGAGCTGTCGACTTCGATATATATCTCGTGCGCAAGTTTTTACGCGGAGAGAGAGGATGTCCGAAAATAAATTAAATTTCGAAGTTGAGAAAGTTTTCGACGTGAGGAAGGGAGGATCCAAAAATTAATAAAAAAGGAGCGAGAGAGAGAGGGTGAGCAGAGGCGGAGGGGAAAGTTGCGCGAAAGTTCGCGACCCGCCGATAATCCGGTGTACATACATGTATATACATATATATATATATCTGTACAAGCGTACGTGGGTGGATGTGTACGAAACGACGAAGAAAAGTCGAGTTTCTTTCGGGAAATTAATTTCCCCCGCGCCGCGTCGAGCCACTGCCTGCTCCTTTGCTGTTTTGTACGTAATGGCGCGTGTTTGTCCGATCGCTATGCAATTGCGCCTGAATAATTAATGCAATTAAAAGGAGGCTTGTTACCTCTTCGGCGCAGCACCGCGCGCATCGATTAGAATGTTAATTCCGTAGCGAATCAACATAAGTTGGAATTATACGAATTCGAGGCCGCCGCGCGACTGTGGGCTTAGAAAGTTAAGAGGCGCAAAACAAACGCAAAGGGCACACGAACCTTGCGTTTATTTATTTTTTGTTTTTTTGTCTGGATGGGCTTTGATGAATCGCGCATTTTTTGCGGAACTTCCGACACACGCGGCGAAACGAAAGGAAATATTGAATTTCGTGATTTTCTGGGGGGCTCTAGGTAGCGAAAAAGACCGTATATGTATAAGATTTTTGTTTTCATATGTATTTTTGTGTTCGTTTTATTTCGAAAATCGATACACGCGATGAGAATAAAAGGGAGAGACACACACGGCGTCGACAAGTAAACACTTTTTGTAAACTATTGTTTGGGGGAAAAAACATTTCGTAATCTCAAATTTTTTAAAATACTCGCCGACTTTTATACGCAAAAATTGTACGGCTTTTCGATACCGTATATATATACGCAATGAAATATTACACATAGCAAAAGCAAACTTTCCGGGTTGTAATCCGGCACCAAAGCATGAAAAAAAAGGCTCAACTGCACGACCTGGCAAGAAAATCTCAACCATCAACGTAAAGCTCTCTACGTCGGTAATATTTACATTCGCCCCCTCCCCCCTCGCCCCCTTCCCCCCCAGGCGACGACTTTTTATCCCTCGCGCGAACGTCAAAAGTTACAGGTAATATATTCGCGGATATTAATTTCTACAAATGCCCCGCGCGCGCGCGCGCGCTTCCCGACTTTTCCTCGTGAGGGGGTCAGAGAAAAAAAAAATAAAATTTTTAGAGCCATGTTTAATAGCGCAAAAAAAAAGGAATAAAACTTTTACGCCGCTTTTATAGTCATTGACGCGCGCGTTACGTTATCATAAATTTCGTCGGCCCACCTCTCTCTCCATTGAAAAACCCGGTCACGTACGGCGCGGTGCGGCGAAAAAAAAAGAAAGAATCACTCCGGATTTATGAAATTACCAGAGGGAGAGAGAGTACTGCGAAAGTTCGCGACAATGCATACGCGGGCGCGCGGAATTTGTTTCTTCGAAAGTTTTTCATGCACACATAGGCGCGCGCACTCGAACAAGTTTCGACGACGCTGTAAAAATTCAACGCGGCGCAAAACGCATTCGTTTCGCGCGCTGCACGCGGCGCTGTTTCGGCGGTGAACGAAACAAAAAAGCGCGAGGGGGAGAACGGATTTTTGCAAGGAAGGACACGGGAGATTGGGAGAAACGGATAACGTTAAATTTATACGAACGAGAGCAGTCAGCGAATTAATGGCGCGATGAACCGTTTTTTTTTGTAAGCGGATGTAGTCGCAGGTATCTTGGATAGATTGGCCTCGAAGAATTGGTATTGTAAGGAGCATTTTTGGACAGTAGGCGATTGTAGAATCGGCTCGGAATGTTTTAAAATCGATAATATATAACATTTTTTATAATGTTTGTAAAAAATGTTAATTAACAATTAACCTGCATCGCTTGTAGGCCTATGGTAACCTTGAAGAATGGATTCAGCACACCAACAAATATACCTTGAACTCATCTACTAAGGGTAAATAGATTAGATTTGAGAGAACTGCATTGAAAAATACAAACAGAATTGCAATTTCCATTCCGCGGCGATATTTATTTTGTTATTTCGAAACTTGGCGCTCGCGGCTGTTTGTTTTTTTTTCGAGAAGAGGCTGTACACGAGCGTGGGATTAAAAAAAAATAATTTTTTTTTTCGCTCGTTTTTTCTTATTTTGACTGCATGTTTATTTTAATGCGAGTTCGATAAACACAGGCGTATACACTTCTCTCATTGCAATTAATCCAATTTCAATATTTATTATACGAAATCGATTTAGCAACGGGACATTTAGAGAATCCATTAATATTTCGATCAGGTCGCGAGCGTGCACGCCACCAAAAATCACTTTTTACATTCAATTTGTATTTATAATGAGAAAAAAAAAGAATCAATTTCTCGCTTTCTCGCTCGTCTACTATAAATCATTCGACGTTCCAATTTTTCGCTTTATTCCAGAGAGGAGGATTATTTTATTTTTTTTTTGTCCCCGAACTAATTCGACAGAGCGAATTAAAATAAAATTCCTATTGGATTGTGATCCGTAATCGCAGGGCGACGGTCAACGCGAGGTTCGAAGATTAAAATTTAACGGCACTGTCGTTACGTCCGTCACAAGCGCGTTATCTTGATTCTGACTCTCGCAGTGTGGCTACAAAGTCGGAATGCCTTAATTTCAAAGTTTCGGTAAGAATCGGAAAAACCTTCGTATGTATTTCATTGTCTTTGGGAGTGTTTCGTGAATACTTTATTGTCGGTCATGAAACGAAAACTTAAAAAAAAAAGACTACGGCGTATAAATCAATTATTTAAAACGACGGACGAACCGGGAATTAACGAAGCTTTTATCATGCGTAATTCCTTTAAAAACTTGTAAAGTTAATTTAGCATCACTCGGCACTTGTATTGTCGGTTTTAAAAGCTCGTATAATGTAAATCTTTTGGTGATTACACTCTCGCTGCGAAAATCCAGCAAACTTTTAGTGCGCGCGGCGTAAAATCATAGTTATGTTAATACTGGGCATACGTTATAATAAGCCCTCGTGCATACGATCGCGCTATATAACTCTCGAATAATCCAATTCTCCGGTCATTTAATTATAGATTATAATTCCCCAAAATTTCAGGATTTTCGGACAGGTGTGTATTATCAGAATAAACTCGATATTTCCCCTCTTCAACGTGAAACAATCCGAAAAATGTCAGAATCAGAAATCAACTTTAATCTTTTATTCGAAAACTCGTGAAAATTTTTGAAATAGACACTCCTAAAGAAATCGCACCGCCAAAAACCATATTTTTTTGCCACACTGCTGAAAAGTTCACTCCGTTACATCGTTCTTCGAACAAAAAAAAACCGTCGATTTCTCACATTTCGACTCAAAAAAAAAAAAAAAAAAATCCCCCCCCCCCCAAA
>JAPYZP010003310.1:0-12933 GCA_030522985.1 Torymus sinensis | reverse complement strand
ATCCGATTTAATTTATATTTAAGTTTTAAATTCAAACTTTAATATGAATCAAATCAGATTTAATAAGGTGAGAAAAATTCCAATTAATTCTGATAAAAACTGATTTAAATGAATCAATTTTAATACTTTTAAATCTGTCATTTTCGAATTAAGATTTCTGATTAATTCATGTTGGATTTTTTAATCGGATCGAATCTATTTTAATATGATAGTTTTTGCAGGGTATACATACGGTAAGGCACACATTAAATTTACGCGCATACATTTTTATATGAAGTTTTTGATAGATGCACGAACAACTTCTCACCCTGATAGGAATAAAAAGGACTATACAACTCCTTGGTGATCATTCCAATGCAGCAAATGCTGACGCTAGCTAGATAAGCGAATCAACATCTCGGAGAGAAACCAAAGTTCTTTTTGTTTTATTTGCAATCTTGCCGGCGACGAGCAACTTCGACCAGACGAAGCACTGAATAAGATTTGCGCTCCCCACTCTCAAGTGTTACATTATATTATTTATAACTATAGAAATGTATAATCTGTAAATACTTATCGATAATAACAGATAAATATTTGATGTAAATAGCTATATATAAATCGCGTAGATGATAGTATACTGATTTATTAGGTACCCATATACCAACACTTTTGTGAAGAGATTTGCAACTGGATCTCAGTCTATCACCGCAGTTAAAAAAGTATATAGCGTTGGGTGCGGTTAGTAGTTGGATGAGTGACCCCTGCGTATCTATGCAACTTTGGCGATCAATTAGGTGACTTTTTTGTTCCTTAAAATAAGCTTATTTATTCACCGGATGATGCTAAAGTCAACGCATTAAGGTGATGCGAAACCCTAATTTTAATATTTTTAAAATCAACATTCAAACGTTTATTTGGAAAAAGACGAACGTCAAGCGCTCCGAAGGCCAGTATAGAAGAAGCCTAAAGGAGCGACTCGTGCTACATTGAAATGGGTGTACCAAAAATTCAATGCTATGTAAATACTATACTCAATTTTTGTTTTTAGCAATTCTATTATTATTTGCAAAAGATATAGACATTCTAAAATTATGTCGGTATAAGCATAGCACCTTAAAAGTCACTGTCACGCATTCAGTTCACTGTCCTAGGGCAGAAATCTAGATCTACTAAAGGACTGTTTGCAGGTTGCGTATAACTTGAAAAAGGTATTAATTAACTCAAGAACATAATTATAGTTATGTTGGGTGGGTATCTATTATAATACATTTAATAGATACCCACATCTTTGAAATAATAGACAGTAATGATATACGATCAGAATATATTTTGATAAATTGGAAAATTCTTATTTTTACCATTTGATTCAGTTAAAGTGTATGCGCAGGCATGCATGATCATATAATTTAATAATTTCAACAATATTGTTATGATCAAGAAATCGAACGTGTGTACGGTTCGAACATTGTGAACCGCCGCACATATAACAACGGCGGAGCAGCTGTTGTTTATTGTTTGTAAATAGTTTAGTTTTGATTTTAAGTTTGACCTTGACGGTTGGGTTGAAGTAAATAAAGTTTCAACGTATTTTTTTGTAATTGTGTGTTACATATAATTATTTATTATCCGAACCCGGATCTAACAATATATTTATTAAAATTGATAAAGTATGTAAAAGCATAAGAGATTGTATTGACGAGTAAATGAAAAGGTAATCCGTCAAAAGACGAAAGAATTAGTCGTGCGCCAATAAAAATGTCATTACGATAAGATATTCAGGGTAGGCGGAGGACGCACGAGCTACCGACAGGAGGAATTACGAAGCGCAGTTTCTAGCTCAAATGAAGTTACAGCAGTTGAAATTATATGTACCAAGTTTCGGCGAAAAACTTATTAAAAACTTATGTTAAACTCGTAGGTGGGGCGAAGTATAAAACTAGCGCAGGCAAGTGTGCAAGTTGCACTTTCTCTATCTCTCCATCCCTCTCTTTCTCTCTCCTCTCGCATACTCCGGAGCGCCGCGGGGGAAGAATTTTTCACTGCGCGCTACACTCGCGCGCGCTCGCGGTCCAATTATTTACGAGGGCCGTGTAGCCAGCTCGTCGGAGCGAGCTAAATTTTCGAGCTGATTCAGCGGGGGCGGCGGGCCCGTTAAAACTTTCGCCGGCGGAACCGAAATATGATTGGACAGGTTGGCGAGCGAGAATAGCTCTGGGATATATACCTTTTCCAATGTATATATTCATCGAGATCTCCCCTCCGCGGATTGCCGCTCGCGCGGCGAGATTGGAAGCAGCCCGCGCGCCGCGAACCAATTAGAATTCCCGCTGAACTGGAGGATGTGGGCTTAGAGAGTTAGATGAGAGTGAGAGAGAGGGTATTGCAGGGGAAAAGCGAAACATTTTCAGCGGAAAACCTTTTACGCCGCGGGCGCGGGAATGACTGTAGACAGCGGAGGAGGCGACATTAGCATAAATCCTGTATCCATCGAGAGCGAGCTGACGCCGTCATCCGCAATTGCGTCACGCGCGCCGCGCGCGAAATTTACGGTTATAGGGGGTGTGTGTGTCGGTATGGCACTTTTGAAATAACGGAATTGTACGATTTCAGCTTTATGCCAGTGATTTCGATAGCGGTGGCGAGTGTAGAAAGTATCTCCATATACGTGATAAAAGTATATGAACTATTTTCATGGCCTCTTTTTACTGTATATATTCGAAAAAGAGATCGCGTATTATGGAAAAAATGTATATATAGAGATTTGTTCGATTGCTATTATCATCTTTTATTTTAAATATTTTTATGTAGCCCTATAACTCTTTTTAAGGAGTGACAATGTTGTATTTTTTTATCCGCATAGATAATATATATAAAAAAATTTATGATTCAATATCGATGCTCCCTACTATTCATAAGCGAAACCTTTATAGATCTCCCTACTAAATAAGATTGCGCGTATTAAAAAGTTTAATATAAATTTCAATTTTCCTTTTTTCAATGATCGTAAAAGCGAAAGTAAAAGTAAAACTGAATGACGAATAAAATAGTTTATCGTTGTATAAGTATTAAAATACAAACACGCTCACCAACTGTTATCGAGTAATTTTATAGTAATTTTAGAAATATTATTTCGATTCTTCATTTGTTAATTAATTTTATACGAGTGTAATACGTCAGCCGTTACGAAAAATCAATACTAATTACTTTTTCTGACGTCTTTTTATATTATAGCCTAAGTTATATTTTGAAATTGTCATGACTTACATATATAATAAACAGACATTCAACGATAATTATTGTAACATCGATTTTGTTCTTGTCGAAAGTGTCTGAAGTAACGTAATATTCTGAAATGTCTTGTTTGATGAGAATAAATCGGCAATTTGCTGTAATTACTGTATCGCAAGAAATTGTAGAATTTATTTTGGGACAGAAATTATAACACACGAATATGCCTGGAATTAACTATCTATAAATAATAGAGATATAGTTGTTGAACATTTTGTGTTTAAGAATATCATAAATTCCAACGAAAATAACTTTCACTTATATGTAATGAAAATCACACCCATTATTAAACTGGAAAACTATTGTAATATAGAAAATTATTTAACTAAAACAGTTTAGAATTTGTGTTGGATTAAAATCTTAAGTCAATTTTAGCTAATTAAAATGAAGTAGTAAGAAACGAGTCGAATCGATCATTCTAACTACAGTTAATCAATTAAAGCAATTTAGATTCTCTGACGGCGCGTTCGTGCCTTTTAATAAGAGAATACATTTAAAAGCTTCATATCTAAACCAAGTTCTCAGAATTAATTCATTACTATACCGAAATATTTAACAGATGAGATAATTACGTTCATCAACTCTAATTAATTCTTGCTGTATATTGAAATATATCTGTACATCATGTTTAGCTTAACCAGATTGTAAAAGTATATTACGAGCAGTTTTAATTTATGTAATATCCGCGATAATATTTTAATAAACAATATGATAAAAATAAAAGTAATGACTAGTCAACTCTACAATAAATGCCCATTTTATGTGTGAAAATTCCGACTTATTCTATCGCACGTAAATATCAATTTTGGATAAAACTCATCAGATAAGAGACAGAAATTATATCCCGACAGCATACGCGGCAATTTTTATCAATGAATGACGTCAATTTTTACGGCCCAGCGCTTCTTCCACTCCGTAGCCTCCCTCTCGGCGTTTATTTTTGCTGCGAAAAATCGTAAAACAAGAAACTAATTTGCCTCGCGTATCTATTTTTACTTAAAAATCCATGCATGCACAGACTATCATTATTTAAACGTAAAAATACTTTGACGCGAAGGTTGAATGGAAAAGCTGTCATCCGCTAAAAATCTACCTATAACGCGCACATAAGTGCGTGCGCCTATAGCACTTATGCGTACACGTATTGTCCACGGGGTGTAAGGTTTGGCGAATATCTCTCTCTGTCCCTCTGTCTCTTCAATGGCGGCTCGTACTGCAGGTCGATAATACATCGCCGCGCGCGTCGCGAAAACATTCGTTTCCCCGCGCAAGCGCGTGCGATTGCGAGTGTAAGCGTTAGGTACTCGTCGCTTGAAAAAGCCTAAGCGCAATGTCAGACAGCTGTTCTCCCGAGCGTACGTTGCTCCCTACATATATACGTATTATGCACTTGCCACTCGTCGTCGCGTGCACCTCGTGATGTCATTTCGATTCGTCGCGAGCCCTTGTCGCTTTGTCTCTCTTTTGAAAAAGCGCTGCACCAAGCTCGCCTTATATAGGTACGAGCTGACTGATGAAATTTTCACGTAGCGAGAGAGTTCGTCAAAGAGCAGATTAAGTTTCGCCTCTTCGAGTCGGCCGGAGGAAAAGGATTAACTTTGCCGTGCGACGTGGGTGAGAGCGCTCATCTGGTTTATTGGACTTCTTACTTTTGTCTCCTTTTCCCTTTTTTATCACCCTGCGTTACTCTGTCGCTGTCAAGAAGGAGTCAGAGAAGACAGAGCAAATCTTAAGTGCATCTTTCCCGCCCGCAGCTTTGATTAAATAGCCCGGCCGTTTTAATGCGAGAAGAGGCTCTTTCAGTCGTAAAAAGCGCAGGGAAGAATGAGAATTTACCTGCCCAAGGACTACAATTGTACGTGGCTGGGAATATAGTACCTGTTTTATTAATTAAGTAGATTTAAAGAATTTTATCAAGTGTCGTTTGAAATTAATAATTAACTTATTTTGTCGATTTTAATACAAGAAAGACCTTAATAAGAGGATTTTTTAACATTTAGAACAGACGTTATACGGTTTGAGAAAAATTAGTATAGATATTGGCATTGTCGTAATCCAATTTTTTATTAAGTTAGTATGTTCAATAAAATCACGTTTTATTCATGGCAATTAATCAATTGTTCCGAACAAGTGGTCTGCAAAAAATGTTATACAACATGTATGAATTAAAAAAACCTACCGTAATTGGTTAAATATTGTATTTCTTAACAAATTGCGTCAATTTGCGTTCAACGTTATAGCTTTACATAGTTCACGTCCAATTAAAAAAATAATCAACAAGAATTTAAACGATTGTAAAGAGTGTAAAGCACTTGTACTATAATAAAAACAACAGTAGCTTGTGACAAGTTTGAGTTTAAATTTATCCATAACCGAAGCGGATTGATAAAATTAAACACTTTTTGTTTTTAAATTTATTAATTTTCTAAAACGTTAAGTATTGTTAATAACTACTTTTAGAAAATTAATAAATTTGAAAAACAAAAAGTGTTTAATTTTATTAATCCACTTCGGTATGGATAAATTTAAATATGTGACTATAAAGAATATTGCCTTCAAAATTTTCAGATTATCATATAATTTTATAAATTTTATAAAATTTAATGAAAATATAACTATATCATTATTTTGGTAACATCTCGAAGCAACCAAAACTATTCGGATAATTGCGAAGGGTGTAATCAAAGTATGAAAAGCTTACCTACTGAGGCTTTATCTTCTCTTAGGTAATATCCCACCCACCCACTGTTCTACTATGCAAGTCATTCAGATTGATTGTAACAGTAAATTACAAATGCGCGGTTATAAGTCTTAGCTTTGGTGTTAAAACAGCTGGCGAATCGTACCCGGAGTGCTCTCATTTGCTTGGGAGAAACTGCGCGTGACGCAGGGAAATCACGGGAAGCCCACGCAGATTTAAGACGCTTGTGTAGGAGTTGAGCATTCAAATTCAAATAGTCGCCATGTCGTACCCAATTTTTACTCTTTCAAGTGTCGAGGAATAGTTGAACGTAAAACTTTTCTTCTTATTATCGACTTCAATTCCGCTGAGATGTTTTAATGCAAATTAGGTGCTATTTTTAAAGTCTTTTAATTTGAAATGATAGAAATAATGAGTTTGTTAAAATTAAGCAGTCTCCTAACAATTTTTTCTTCAGAAATTTCAAATTTCATTCCAATTTAATGAAAGTAAAAAATCATATTTTGATTTTTTTTTAATTAAAAATTTTAATAAATTTTGGTTGCTTTCCGGTGTTTATATTCGTAATAATCAAGCTAAAAGTTTTCCTCATAATATATGAATCTTTTAATTTCTTCTTTTTATAGTTACTATTTAAAATTTTTACAAGTATACACGTATAGGCGGATTTCCTTAACAAATACAAAAAATGGTGATAAAAACTGTTGAATGAAATAGTCGAAGATACTGGCTGTCATAACTAATATTTTCGAATTGGATTGATACTGAAGAAAAAGGCTCAGGTTACAAACACCTCTTTTAAAGGGCTAAGCGGATTATGCCGAATTTATATACGCACACCGTACTTCTGTTTGACAAAAGAAAGATGAGCTTTCCTATCGTTGTAATTTGATTTAAAATTTGATGTACATTAGAATCATACCGCAAATATTTCATACCGTCGATTAAAGAAAAGATAAAAGATTTAAAAATCATTTAAATAATTGTAAAATATACGAATATTTTGTTAGAAAATATAAAGAAGTTTAAAATATCAATATTGTATACGATGAAAAAAACTTTCCAACCAGCCTATGCTTTTATCATGTCAACCTGTAATTTTAGTAATATAACCGATTTTAAGAGTTCACGAAGAGGTATGTAGATCAATAAACATTAAAATCGATCTATCATTAAAATAGGCGAAATTTTATTCCACTTTGAGAACATACAAAGCCCTCGAAAAGATATTCACGTTTGTTTGTAAGTTATGCAGCATTTTATTTTCAAAAAGTGTCAATACAGTTTGAAAGAAACGACTTTCATTTTCCGTTCATATTACCATGTAAACGATTGTATTGGAAAGTTTATGAGCTGAAATCGAGCCAGTTTAAATGAAGTGATTTCACCGTTAACTTGCAGCGAGCATACGGGAGTGCGCGCGCGTGCGCTCGAGAGATCGCTACGTGAGATGGTTAAGATTCCAAAGGGGCGCGCGCAGGGGCGAGGGAGGAGGGAAAGGGGTATTCCACGCCGGCTGACTTAAAAACAGAAAGATAACTGGGTCAAAGCGTGTCGTTCATTCCTCAACGAGGGAGAGGCCGGGAGAGAGAGAAGACGAGAGAAACTTTCTGCAGGTATATCTCGAACCGCTCCGGAAAGATCCGCTTCACTTGGGCACGGAGCAAAAGATTCTTCGACCGGGGTGAAATCCGAGTAGCCCCGTGTCAGTCTATATATGTACATAGATTCATAGGAGAGACGTCGGCCTCGGGTAATCAGTTACCCCATTCGGTCTGTTGGAATAGGGTAAAAAACGTCCGTGTAACAGCTGCGAGGGTGAAACATATACGATCCACATATGTAGGGACGCGTGTCTGCATGATAATGCCAACGGGCAGCGGGCACGCTCGCAGCTGGAATTCGGATGGCGCGCGGGCGGAACCGGCGCTCGTCGCTATAGACCTCGGGATATGGCGTTCCGCTTACCTAGTGCAGCAAGGCTCGCGCCGCGACGATCGATGCCCCGGCAATACGACACGCGCTCGTTGCCAGTATTGCGCGGGTGGCCCCTCCGACATGTATATATATCGCATTGACGACTCCATATCGCGCGCCGATCAGAATTCATGCCGATAAAGCCATTTCTACCGTAATATACCGAAATATTAGAGACTGACAGCGGAGAAAAAGTTGGCCTGGAAAATGTATTGCCCGAATAAGTATATTGACGATGCGTGGGCAGTATGTGAGCTATTATTGAAATATGGCCCTTATATATGTGTACGGGTGAAATGTAATGCCACGGCGCCGGAGCTGTATATATTGCCATTATATTGGGAATTCGAATTTTTTCAACGCAGGTGTCTATTAAATTTATCCGAATTTACTCGTTTTGAATTTTAATTTTAATTTTTAATCTCAGTAAAGTTTGACCATCAACGTTCATGAAAACTCCTGTCGCGCAGTAGAGCCGAAAAAATCCTATTATAACTTTTCCTAAAATTGATAAAATCATGACTTTGATAAAAATGTTACAGTTTTTCTGGACACCATTGAGTCTCGTTAAAAGTTACTTTGTCCTTTATAAAACGTCAATTTCGTTTTTAACGTGTAGACATATTTATAAATACTCTTTCGAAGATAAAAATAGTTTACCTACAGAAATATTCTCCTCGCAGCACATTTTCGTGCATTTTTCCCCGCTAGAATGTCCCTTCCGAATGGCACAATTCAAACAAAATCCGAGCTTCGTATAGTCGAAAAAAAAGAAGAAGAAACGACATCATTCCCACTAATGCACTTCCCAAGCGAAATACGTCATTTGTAGCTCCGTTGTTTCGACCGGCCCCGGCTACCTTATTAGCGCGCGAAAAAGCGCATACGCCGGCAGGAACGAGCTCGCAGCGAGGGTCGGGGCGTTGCAACCCACTCATCGACCCGCGCTTGCACGGCGGCGGCGGCGGCGGCGGCGGCGGCGGCGCTTGAGCCTTTGCGTGGGTGTCGCCTGCTATATGGAGCAGTAGGTGTAGCTGCGCTCGCCGACGCCCGCCACCTATAAGCTTGCGGGGCGCGTGAGCGGGACTTTGCGGGCACGGGGCACTTAATTACGCCCTATACTCCTGACGAAGCGCGGCTGCCGCGCGGAAGCTGAGCTACACCGCCCCGGCTTTATTGCGGCAGAACATGTCCTGTGTGTTGGCGTGTGTGTTTTTTCATTTGGTAAAGATGTGTGAGGGTGTGGAAGGCGATTCCAGTAGGTCACTTTTAAAGGAGACTGAGACGATGATGATGTATACCTATATATACTTAGCCACATGCATGATGGGAAAGTATATCGAATTTTAAAATCATTACCCGATACCATATTATTTTATATTATGCGTGCACATTAATGCAGACATTTTAGCGTTGGCTAAAATTTCGTTAACACAATATCCATTTACGTTTTATCATTGAAAAAGTTCTACTGTTTCACTGTTTTATACATTACTGAAAATGCAACATTATATGCACTGTTTATGAAATCCTTAGGAAATTATAGAGAAAAATTTGCACAGTTTCTAATAGAAGGAATAGCTTATATTGTAAAAATTATTTTATACACAATCATAACAGTAAAAACTGTTAAAATATACAACAATCGCCCACTCTCTCTGTCTCAATCTTATTAGTCGGTGAACAAGTGAATTAAATGTACAAAAATGTTCTGGAAAACCGTTCGCTATTTTGTTATCGTTAAAAAGCGAATGATCCCGAGAGAAGATTGTTGATTTAAGCAATACCCAATTCAATATTGTTGATGCTTGTTAATATAAATGTATTATTTACTTGGTTGTATTTTCAGAATAATTTAAGCTTAAAATACCTAATAATACTCTAATATATCACTGTCTCGAAAAGATATATGTGTGAAATATTATACTTGGTGATTATAAATTTCTACTTTTTCAAAGAGAAGATGCTTTGTAACGGTGAGATTTTTCAAAGGCGAGATATCCATAACAGTTTATATTTCAAAGATGTTATATCTATAACACCATTAATATTTTTAAGTAAGAATTGGATATCTCGCAAATAATATATCTTTCCACGCACACGTACTCACAGCTATTCATAAACTCCTACACATCATCCATACACATTCCCTAAAATGCAATTCGATTCGGTATAAAATATACTTTTTACACGTTTTCTCAAAAACTTTTATCTTACTGTCACAGGACTTTCTTGGAGAGGAAGAAAAAAAATGCATTTTAAAAAAATTGCGATGTGTTAAATATAGTTTTTGAAGTGTTTGAATTTTGATATCCTAAGCTTCTATTATGTTCCTTATTTTTTAAATTGAAAAATAATAATGTTTAAATACGGAAAAAGAAATTATTGTCAATGTTTTGTACAACACCAACAAAATTTTTGTTTTTTGTTATTAGTATTAAAGTAAATACTTTGTGTAATGACCATATAGTACATGACCTCACATTAGCACAAATTGTTATACGAAACTAAAACTATTAATAACGTCCATATAGGTATAGCTCGTAAATGAGTTCATGAGTTACACATCTGCGCACAAAGTTTGCAGTTGCGATTTCAATGATTTACTCGTGCTTCCGTTAATGGAGATAAAGATTCAGTTCATTATGTACGAAGTAAAACATTTGGTTGTAAACTATAACGACCGATTATATGATGAGAATAACGAAAAATACTTTTTATATATTCACGGCATATTTAATTGAATTTAAGTTATACTCTACAGTAATTAAGAAGTTAATAATTTTGCAACTAGGTATTTTCAATAGAATAACAAATTTTTTTGAATAGTTTTTACTCGTATGGGAATTAGTTTCACTTGATAATATGAATTTAGTATATATTATGGTTGTACTAAGGATAAAAATAGAAAGTCTTAGAGGAGAAAATAGATAACATTAGGAAAAAGTAAAGGAGCCAGAAAAAGTACTTTAAAAGAAAGAGTTTTAAAATAGAAAACTTGCACGTACAAAAGTGCAGTCACAAATAAAAACTAAAGAAAGCAAATGACACAATGTGGCTGTATGCAGCACTTTAATTGAATGAATTTAATTAAATATATCACAAACTTTTTTCGACAAGTTTTTTGGATTGGTACAACCGATGAAAACAAAAATATAAGTAATACAAAATAATAAATTTGTTATGTTTCTAAAGTAATTATATACTCACATGTTACTCTAATTATAGCCGTATACTAGTTTCATAAACTCACCTATAACAGAAAGAAAAGTTTACAATTAAAAGTTAATGAAAGTAGAATCCAAAAAAATATATTACATAGAATAGATTAAATATTTCGATTTCATTTCAGTTTTTCATTGATAAGTATTAGTTTTCTATATACGAATGAAAGAAATTTCGCAATTACTGATAATATTCTTTCAACATAAAATTCCTTATGTTTACCGCGTACTTTGTATAATAGAATAAAAATTGATATTTTTAATGTTTTGGTAAATTCAATTGTGAGCAATGAATAGAACTATAATACAGAAATAATACGTCTGAGAATTCTGCACGTCACGGCCACTAACGTTACTGGTCTCAACTTGGCTCTCAAGAAAGGATGTAGATTGCTTTAATGCGCCGCGTGACTGCTATATGAATATTCATACGTTAAAACCACGTCTCGGCGTGGCGGCGTATTTCATTTCTCCGCGCGACAGGTCTTTGAGAAAGAAAGAGAAGCCAGTAAAACAGAGACAGGGGAGAGAGAGAGAGAGAGAGAGAGAGAGAGAGAGAGAGAGAGAGAGAGAGAGAGAGAAAGACTACGACGGAACGTAATCTCTCTATCTCCTCCTCGGCTTCTTGTACGTCAAGGCCCAGGAAAGAAGGTCGTGTAAGGTGTGTGTATATATGTGCGCACTTGTCTAACGCGCGCGCGAAGAGGATATCCGAGGCCAAGCGGGCGCATCCCCGGGATAAAGCCTGTATAGTCTCGGGATCTTGGGCTGCATTTATGTATCCTCTCCCTCTACGCTTGCACCTATCTAACCTCCTTCTCCCCCGCACATCACACACATACACGCGCAATCCCTTGCCTCGTTATATGTGCGAGTGTGCGTATATACGCGGAGCGCAGCTATATCGCTTATCAGGGGGAAAAATGGAGGCTGCTATAAATAAATAATCCAGTCTCTTCTTTTTCGCGCTCGCGTGCGCGGGAATAAGCGACCTTCCGTGTATGCGCCGTTTGCTGACGTGGCCGGGCTTTTCTGCGCGCGGTCCAGGGAGCATCTAGCGTTGGCTTCGTTCACGAGACAGCGGGGGAGGCGAGGGAGAGAGGAGGAATATAAGACGGAGAAATATAGAGAGGATTCTTATTATGGTGGTAGACCTTTGCGCGCAGTTCTGACCCTGGGAAAAAGTTAATATTCTGGAAGCCTTTGCTCGCAGCTGTGCGTGTGCGTGTTTACGCAAACCTACGTGCGAGTAGCTGCCGACTTTTTCTCACGACTCGGCTGGATATACCGTCATTAATTATGAGTCTCACGAGTCATCTCGGGACGAATCCAAGTCGATATAGACTCCGCGGCAATTTCCAATTAAAGGTCCGCTCGCGCACGTGTATTCGTAGATAGCTGCTATGATCGAGAGAGGTGTACTTGCGTGCATGCTTATTAAGCATGCATAATTCAGCACTAATCAAAATACGTTAGCTTGTTACATATTCAGTTCGAATGAAAAAGAATCAGCAAATGGCATAGAAATAAATAATATCCGCCGTGAAATGTTGACGACAATATAAGTCCAAAAATAAGTGTAGTCGCGAAAATGATTTTTCCGGGTCGTACGTCTTGTCTGTAATAAAAATCACTAAAACTAATCCTCTCCAGCCCGACTCGCTAAATCAAAATACACAAACACAGACATACATAACGCTACGTATAACGTATAGCGCGCTCAATCTACTGTCCGAGAGTCCGTGCAGTGACAAACATCCA
>JAPYZP010003309.1:0-13404 GCA_030522985.1 Torymus sinensis | reverse complement strand
ATCTGAATTTAATATTTTATCCACATACACATGTACCATCATGCATTGCATCTACGAAGCAGCACTCTACGAAACCTCAATCCAACAAACTTATTCAACCTAATCAGCGCACTCCACATACGCTGACCCACATATAAACTCACTGCCGGCGCGCGCGAACCGTGCAAAATTTATGCCCCTAAAAATCCACGGATATTCCGATCACAGCTGCCAGATATACGTATTATAGACGCCAGATGCGATCCGCGTGCGGGCTTCGAGACACACTCGCGCTAATAATTCACACTCGCGCGATCTCAAGAGTGAAATCCGCTCGTTACGCGCGCGGGAGGAAAGTCGATGCTCGTTAAAAGCCGCAGCGCGACGCGCGTATAAGCCAGGAATGAAGGAAGCGATAGCGATAACACGTAACTCCCGGGAAATTATGTCTCTGTGTGCACGCGCGACTTTCGCGCGACTTCCGATGTGTCGAAGGAGTCGCGGTGTCGGGTTGCTACTATAGGGGAGAGAGAGATAGTGCTGTTTGTGTTGAAAGCCGAGTGATGGCATAATTATATATGCGGCGTGTTGGAATTTCTTCGAGAGATTATTTTACAAACGTTTCTCTTGTTAGAAACGATTGGAAATACTAGATGAAATCGTAATTTTTTTTTTGGTAATTTAAGTAAACGTATAATTGAAATAAAAATAAATTTTTGAATTATCTATCAAATTTTTGGAACGTAAAATCGAAAGTTTACTACATGACGCTGCCACCGTCCTTCTTATATCAAATACCCCCGTTTCTACTTATTGCAAGAATAAAAAGACTAAAATACATCTCGTACATTAGAAAAACGATTTACACCAACCGCTAATTAAACCAATAACCACGCGCTTCAATTCAATATCCTCTCACAATTTCCATTACAAATGAATTATACCGTCATGAAAAAAAAAATTCAGCAAATCGCGCTCACCTTTAAAAACAATGCGCGCTCTCGCACACACCGCGCACTTTCGCGGCAGATAAAAATCGCGCGATAATCATACGATTTAATTAACACGCGCTGCCTCGCGGCGTGAAAAAAGAAAAAAAAAATAACAGCCTCGCGCGCGCGCGTCGTTAGGACGAGCGAAGGCGACAACAACGAATAAGCAGCGATGATAATTCTATCCGCGCTTTCCCGCGCGCGCTTATCCGCGGCCCAGATCGTATTATATACATAAACAAACACGCGAGGAAGGCTTTCCCCTCGAAAAGTTGGCGAGGGGGCGAATGGGACTCGCGAGTTTCTCTCGCGGGGCCTTTTGTGCGCGAATGATGATGGGGAAGCGCGACTTTCGCTGACGGATCGACGTACGCGCGCACGCGAGATGAAGTTTAGGCGCATAGGTGGTAAGTATATGTACGATGAGGGTGGTAGATTGATTGCCGTATTTGTATTAACACGCCGTTGCAGACATGAACATAATAATATGTGTAAGGATATTAGAGGATATTATGGTTATAATGATATATAATTTTTGAAGGAGATGTTGCCGGAGATGTTCCACAAAACCGGTACCTTAGATTGTAGTCTGGCTGGTTATTAGAGTGGTATACTCATTTTCATGTCATATAAAATTAGTGTATATTATAAGGTAAAAAAAGTATCGATGTCACGAGAATTTTATGGTAAATGTGCATTAAATGATATTTAAATTACAAATTCATGAAAATTAATGCACAAATGTACATTAAATTTAATGAAATATTTAACAGTGTACACTTTATCACTTACGGCTATTAATATTAAAGTTTAAATTATTCGAATGGAGAGGAGATAAATAAGTCAGTTTACCTTTCATTTCCATGAAAATCGAGGTAAATGGTTGTACCAACTACGAAATTGAGGTAATTTTACATTTAATAGCTTTACGAATTCCGTTTTCCACGTCCCAATTCTGCTATATTTAGCTTGCTGTACGCCATAAACTTGCTTTTATTGACAAAAATTTTTTAATTCGCCTACAAATATAGGTATATATAGATGGTTTAATGTAGTACAAACTTTACATTAATGATTTATCGGTCGTTAACTATTGCCTTTGTTATGGTTTATAGGCATTCGTACTTTATAGAAATTTATTAAATATTCAAAAATAATGTTTACATTATGAGGACGAAACCTTGATAGACTTAAGGTTTATCGTTTATGGCGAAATAACTATTTTATTTTAACAGTCGAGTTTTAGATTGATATTAAATTCAGCAATCGTATATTAAATCAGCATCGCTATCCAAGTCATTGAAACAACTACTACTCAACTGTACAAATCCCGCGAATCCCCTGAAAAACAAAGCCCTCGAGGCAACTTCTTCATCTCGCCCCGTAGCCACTTTAAAAAAAAGAAAGAAGAAAAGTGTCCAACCGCTATGCGCGTCTCTCGTACTTTCCGTTAATCGCTAATTACATCAGCGATTACCCGCTAGTTTACGATGCGCGCGTCGCGCGTAATAAGCTCCGTACGTCACATACACACGCGCGAAAGCGTTTTTGTTTGCTCTGTCCACTATCGCAATATAATGGTTTTGCGAGAGGTGACGTTAGGTATACGCGAGCGCTACATTGAATGAGCTGCGGCTGTTGTTATTTTAGTAATGAATTGGAGGGTGATTTATTACTCGGGGATAACGGAGTCCGCGCGAGGAGGATTTTTAGTTTAGAATTTATATTGCTGCAGGCGCGAAGGGTTACTTTACGCTTTACTTTACTTTTGGCGACGAATATTATAAGGCTAATTATGTCGCCGCGCGTTTGGTAAGTTATGCTACCACGTATGTATATCTTTTACACGGTGGACAGATATCAGGTGTGTGTAGCGGGACTTTAAATTACTCGGTAATGAATGTCGTTTTTCGAGCGGCGCAGCGTCACATTTTTCATTTCTTTTCTTAATTTGGAGATATGCGTTCCGAGACGTGCGACCTGAAACGGCTAAAAATTGAAAATTCAACGAATTTGATAGAGAAGTAGTATGTAGCGCTTAAGAGGTAATGTGACTGGAGACGTGTAATTAGCTAATGTAGACATCTGATGACGTTTATTATGAGTAATGACGGGATTCAATTTGACCTACGCGCCTACGTAACTGTAAGTACATTAACCTCGCGAACTTTAGCGAATTATTATCAAGTATTTTTACTTTCAAACGGTAAGAGAAATTCACGATTACATACTTTTACAAATTCCCTTCGTGTATAAAAACACTCTATTATACCCGAAAAACATTTCAATTTTACGTTATAAACATCAATATCTTTATAAATATTATGCACTCTTCTCTAGCGTCCTATACCAATTTATCCTCCCAACCACAACAAATTCTCGACATTCCCCCCATCATCGCCGCAAAAACTCATTTCCAACCATTGTCAACTATTCCCCCGCGCCACTGTTCCTATATAGCCACATCTCGTTCGCACTCCGCCGTGCGGCCTCGTTCGCGCTTCCGCGTTTGTACGCTCGCAAGGATAACCCAGTTTTCTCCTCGGGGACGCTCGTGCCCTCGAGCGGAGATGCTCGCAAGGTCGACAACCTCGCCGGCTAAGGTCAGCATCTCTCGCGCGGATCGTATATATTCTTTTTGGTTGGCAGCGGAAAGTGCAACCGACGAGAGATGACGGCGGAGAAAAAATGCGTTTGGAGCGAGGTATATAGGAATTTCCCGACGTTTTTCGTGATCGGAATAACGATAATAATTTGATCTCTTTTTGTTTTTAAGGTTTTGTATATATTGAATTCGCTGCACGCCGTTACGACGAGAATAATTGGGAACCAAGCGATCATATATTCCATTTCGAACAAAATTAGCGCGGACATCGTGAAAAATCATCCCCGCGGTAAATCCCGGCGCGTTTAATCGTCCGCATTCGTCGTACTGAAGACGTTAACGCATCAGCGTTATCCCCTTCAGTAGCATATCGTACGTGCACCCATACGCTCGCGCGTTTTCACGCGCAATCTCCGTGCATCGACGTATTATATTATAGAGCCGAGAGGAGAAGATATATGACTATGGCGCGAAGTCATCGTCGTTATTGGCAAACGCGCATTTTCATAACAATAGACGCTGGATAATAGTATGCGCATATGAGAAGTCGTAAGTGTGCAGCGTGTCTGTTTTGATACGCAAATTGCCCCGAGGTTTTTCACGATTGATCGATCGTTGCGATGGTATTTTGGTAACTGACTAGTGTGTGTGTGCGTGTGTACGCGCATCGGTGGGTAATGAATCTTACCTTTACCTCATGCGTGCGGTGGGAAATTAAAGATGCAAGTAAAGCATTTTTTTTTCGTGCCATTAAGCGGGTAACGGGAAGGATAATTATTTTTTGCGCGGGACCGTTTTAAAAATTATTACTTGTCTTTGAGGAATTATTAAAAGAACTGAGGGGAATTGATTCGAAATGCTGCGTTTGCGACGTGTTTAATGCCGGGATACAGTTCGGAATAACGCAGTTCCTGGTTTTGAGTAATCGATTTGTAAACCATATGTATACAAATTTATATCGTTCTGCGACCAAAGGCAACCTTGAAACAGGTTATTCGAGTTCCCTGATAGTCATATTTAAGTTCATATTTTTGCACAATGCCCTACATATTATACTTTATTATTTTACTTACGATTAATTTCAAGAAAATTTTTATCGAAATGACTTTTTTTTTAATTATAAGTAAATAGTTGTGTATATCAAGTTTGCTTTGGTGTCCAAATTGACGGTTTTATATCTTGATTTATGTCAACACACTTATACGTGCAGTTCTTGAATGCACGACTTGAAAATTTGTTTTCCAGCACACCTTCGGCGTATGTTTTTCCTTATTTATTATAGTATATAAAATGAAGATCCACAGTTGAACAGCGTTCATCAAATGGTATACTTTTTCTAGAACAACTTCTTACTTTTTAAGAAAATAACAAAAAAAGTTCTCCTTTTCAAACCTCAGCCATCATTTAGCCCAGAACCGATCGACTCAAAGTTTCAAAAAAGAAATTGAAAGAAAGTGCTTTCGTGGTCTTTTTTGTAAATGCAAAATGTCGATTCCTTCAAAAGTTATAAGGATTTGAAGTTGAACGTTGAAAAGGCATAAAATACGTTCAAAGCCGAGCGGCTGATTTTTGGCGATTTGTGCCTTTTCAACGTTCAACTTTAAACCCTTATAACTTTTGAAGGAATCAAGATTTTTTAATTTTCAAAAAAGGGAACGAAAGCTCTTTCTTTCTAGTTTCAATTTCTTTTTTAAATCTTTGAGTCGATCGGTTTTGGGCTAAATGGCTGAGGTTTGAAAAGGATGACTTTTTTTGTCATTTTCTTAAAAAGTAAGAAGTTGTTCTAAAAAAAAGTGGTCCTCTTGATGGCCGCTGTTCAACTGTGGATCTTCATTTTATATACTATAATAAACAAGAAAACCCATACCCCGACGGTATGCTCGAAAAAAAAAATGTTCAAGTCGTGATTTTGGGTTTTGTCGACACTTTGATTATGAGAATTGCACATATAAGGCGAAATTCTCAGATGTATAATTATATTCGTTTCGCCTTACATAACATTTCATCAAACTACCACCTCAAATTTCCCCCAAAATGTATATCTCGGAAACCACTAATACGACGCACCTGCACCTTGTGAGCGACCCTCTTGACGCCGAACCCGGCGCGGCTGAGGACCGGCCTCGGCGCCTCGGGAGCGGCCGCGTTGTGCTCCTCGCGCGACTTGAAGCAGTTCGAGCAGAGCTCCTTCTTCCAGGCGTTCTGCACGAACTTCCGGCACTGCGTCGTCTTCGTCGTCGACATCCTTCTGTGTGTTCTATACGTACGCGCGTGAGGTTAGAGGCTCCTCATGCTGTGGTGGATGTGGAGCTGACGCTGGTACTGTAAAGAAAAAAGAGAAGATTAGGTTTATTTTTATTTCTTTTTTTTACTCACACGTTGTATCCCTTCTTAAAAAAGTCATTGGCCGTTGGATAAAAGGCGCGAGAATTCAAAATTAAATAAGCATTTTTATTTGATATTATTATTTATTCGAAGGAAAATGATTAAAGTGAAAAGTATGAAATAAATAATAATCAAATTAATGTTGGTTGTAGCTTTAAAAAGATAAATAACATGTTTTAATTATTTGTTAAAGTGATGTTAAGAAGTAGGTAAGCATTTCAAAACACACTACAATTGGTTATTGAATTTTACGGTAAAATTCAAAACAATAAGCAATGTATCTTAAGCGTATTAAAATTTCAGATTCAAAATTTAGTATTTGTGAAGAGTAAATATACTACTGTATTATATCAATTATTAAAGATGCATTAAAATTAAAAGAAAAATATTTCCGGCTCATGAGGAATAAATTATTCTTAGCACGTTTAATAAAAAAAGTACATAAAGCGCGCGCAGCGCGCATGGATTTCGCTATGGTAGATTTAAAATACGAGAAGGTGCGACAGGTTCACAGGTTTAATTTAGTAATTTAGATAAGTGGTGTATAATAAGACGTGTGTACGTTTGAAAATATATTTCGCAAGTATTTTATCAACACCTGTAATAGTCACTTCCATCTTCTTGTTATTAGTTGACGTAAAATTGACGATCTGACGCTACGTTTTTATAACATTTCTTTATTCGGCCTAAGTATTTTCTTTCGTTACATTTGTTTCATTTTACTAGGCTGTTAACAACGCATAATAAATGCTCTTCAACAGTTCATATCGTACGAGTACATGCGATAATTTAGATTCTTACAACAGACGCCTCATTTTCTCGCATAGTGACTTACAATCCAACGAATGAAAAAAAAAGTCAACCCAAGCCTAACCTCCGACCCTCCATCCAATAAACCTCCACTCCTAATCCAACTCCACACACACACAGACGCACCAAACACGATGTCTCTCGGCTATCAAAGCGCTCCTAATAAATCGGCTCAAATGAACCGCAAAATTGGCGTATCTGCGTATATATCGTGTATACACTCCGCACGGGGCACGTGCATAATGACAGGCCAGCACTCGCGCGTGCTCCGCAAATTATGGTCCCCCCTCTACTCGGATGGAAATTGGCGCGCAAGTGGGGCGTTGGGCAAGAAGCGCGCGAACTATACCTACTGCGCATAAGTGCGGGCTTTTGAAATCGCGATTCTGCGCCGGGAGTTTTATCGGCACTTTCGAGCGGCGCAATATTGTGTCCCGCGATGGCTTTGCGCGGTGAGGAATTCGGTATTATAATAAATGTCGTAAAGGGTTTACGGGGTGTGCGCTTTTCTTTTATTCCTTTTTTTTATTTCGAGCTGAGAATGTGGGAATGCTATCTGTTATACTACTCACATTCAATTCTTGGCGGTTTTTATGGGGGGCCCCGGACTGTTATTTAATTTTGGTTTCTTAGTTTTTCGCGATAATAAAGTTGCGTATTATATATAGCGTCAAAACAAAGACTCGCCGCGTATATGAGGCGTTTCGCGTCAACTGTTCCAGCGCGCGGTTTTTGAGATACAAGACGTTTTGTATAGTTTTTGAAGGTGAAAATGGAAAATTTCAAGAAAGAAACTGAAAAAATACACGTCGAAAACGCTTATCGAACAATTTTTTTAAGTACATTTTAGTATCATAAATAACTAGATAAGAGTTGACGTGAAACTTTTCCTTTGAGATAGACAATTGAAAATTAAGAATGAAATTAATTTTTTCAAAATTATTCGCAATACATTTTAATATATCTCACAGCGAAAGCTCCGTAATAATCACCTGAAAAACGCTTTTAAACCTACCTACCGCGCGTTTGACGAACTAACGCGAAGACTATTAAGTATACGCGCTTATCCCCGCCTGCGCATTAGGCAAATGTCCGGACTCCCGCGCGCATTTTCATGCAGAGTATAGAGGCGGTGTATATACGCTCGTATTATACTTACAGCCTCGAGGTACAGCGTGACATAATAACTGCGCGCCTCTCTGCCGACACGCGTCTCGTTATCGCGCGTCATGTAAACGCAAATATCCATAGTGAGCGAACGCGATGGGAGAGGAATATTTGGAGCGTATTATAGTTGGATTTAATTGGCTGTTTATGGTAATAACAATTACATTTTATTTTTTTTTTAATGTTTGACAGTTGATGATTGATTATTAACGAAAAACATCGTTTTGAGACATTTTTGTCAAATATTATAATCAAAAGAATTGTTATTTTTTTCAAAATTTGCATTTATATATGCATTGCACATTATTTTTTTTAATTTCTAAAAAATTGTCATTTGTGAAAATAATATAAAAACACTGCTACCCTGGTAGAAAATTAACCACATCCTGTACCAGGATACAGGAAGTTGTAGTTAAAGTATGAAAACTCAAGTTTTCTCCCATTATTCTACAATATTCACAAATTTTTTTCAATATACAGAAAAGGCGAGAAAAGTCAATCTTAGAGTTGGTAAAGTTTTTAGTCAAAATTATATTCGCAGCTGCTACACGAACACGGCTTCTCCTTACATCTATTATATGAAAACTACTAACGTGTACTTACAACGAGTCACTGCTCCATCACAACTGAAACACAAACATACCAGCAAACCTATCGTCACATACACATACACATCACACACACACACATGCTTTGACTTTCCAACCAAAACATAGACCTTTCAGCAGTGCTACTTCGACCCTCGATCGTCGCACATCTCTCTCTGTTTATACCTATATAAAATTAAAAAAAAGATCCATCCGTTCATATTCCAATGCAATCCTCGAGAGCGAGGATCGAGTCACCCCTGACCAGGAATGAAGTGGGGGAGATGCGCGAGCTTTTGCACAACGTCGGAACGCGCGTCTTCACGGTGCCGCTCGGCGACTTCGGATTTCGCGAGGCGATGCGCATCGCCGTCAGCCTCGTCGATAGTGACGGCAATAACAACGCCAACAATAATAATAATAGTAGCGCTAACACCTCGAGAGGGCGAGCACCTCAACAGCAGGGACAGCAGCAGCAGCAGCAGCAGCAGCAAACGTCGAGGTCGGGAGTCTGGTCGTTGGACGAGTCGACGACTAGAACAGCTAGACGCGAGCGAAGGAGGAAGAAACGGGCCTGCGACCACGACGATAAGAGCTTCTGTTCGAGTGAGTATATCATGCTGGTTTGATTTACGATTCGGTGGTATACTTGTCGCTTCGTTGCAATTCGTTGTGAAAACTTTTCTAAATATGCTTTGATTTTTATGATAACGATGCCGATAGGTAGTTGTAAAAGCGTTTTTCTTAGATTATTCATTGGTATAAATATCACTCGGATAAAAAAAGAATGAAAAATTATAATCAGATTTTACTTTTTAAAGTTTAGAGTGAATAAAAGAATGGTGTCGGTTATATTGAGTGGGTGTTGGATCGATGAAGTAAATAGATAATTTGATGAATAAATTTTGATTTTGAATTCAGACATTATAACTAATTTTTTAAGGGTGCCAGGGTTAAACTATTATACCGACCGAATAATTTTACTGTTTCGAGGTTCCACTCTTTAAAAAAACGATAGGCGGTTGTTGTGAAGCATTTAAAGGATTAATTTTGATTGGTCTGTATAAGGAATAGGTGCCAAGTTTCGGTACTTCCGCTACATATGAATTTACTATTTAAAACTACATAATTAAATAAAAATATATTGAAAAGATATTTATTTTTTGTTTTGAAAAATTTTAAAAGGAAATCATAATGAAAAATATATATTCATAACCTCAAAAACAAAATAGTAAAAAGAAATATTTCAAAACAAATTGAAGAGTGCATTGTTCTAAGTTCTTATGATATTCTACCATAAAATTTGTTACACTGCGATAGTAAAACCACCGAATTAGTCTGCTATATTTTAATATTGTATCTATGTATACGATAACAACAGTAGATAATTTAATATAAAATTAATAAGAATTTTTATAAAATTTGCTTTTTCATTTTGAACAGAATGTCACACCCGACGTCGCCACGATTACCGCTGGTTCGGCCGACCTTATTATAAGTTGAACTGAACGTCACGGAGACAAGAGGGACACGTTGTGTTTTCCCCAGCGTTTTGTTTGTATTATGGTTGCAGTATATACTTTTTGTATTCGTGTATTTTTAAATTCACTATGTGATCTCTTTCTTTGTTGATGCGTTCAATGTATTTCTCTTGCGCTGTTTCATGTTTCACGATATGTTGTTTTACTTTTATTACACCTTGCTGTTAGAGCTGATTATAATATATATATTAAAATAATATATTATGTATAACATTAAAAATTATTCAGATGTTTATGCACGTGCAATTTAGTTAGTAAGGATGGTTATATGCGCCTGCGAGCGGCGATTCTGTTCATATTAATTATATATTAAATATAAAGGTTTTTGATAGCAATTTATTTGTATAAAGTTATCATGGATCTGATGCTAATATTATGACTTCCGAAAACTGGGAAACTCTAGTCCACGGTCCCTCGGTAGGGATATAAATTTCACGTTCTTGTTCAAGTGTTTCGTCGGAATTTTGTCAGAAGACGAGAATATTAAAACAAACTTTACAAAGAAAAGATGTTCGAATGAAAATTGTTTTAAAAAAATTTTCCAACTTTGTGTTTATACGAGAATTTTGACAAAAGAGTTGAACAAGTGATATAATGTCATTTTCATTCTGACCCGGTACTTTGGATTAGAATTTCTATATACAACAGTACTATTCGAGTTATTTGTAAATATAAAGAAACAAAATAAATAATAATAATTTTTGGAATATAATTCAAACTTTTCCACATCAAAAACTTTTTTTGTAATATGTAACGTTTTTTTAAAGAACCATTGCAACTTATCCCCAGGCGACCTTATACACACCAAAAAATTTCATCCACAGACATCGGAACCCCATCAACCACAAAATCACGCCCCTGCAGCCTATACCACTTACCACTCGTACTTCTGCCACCAACAGCATCTCACTTCGCATCCTTACCGTTAACAATAAGGACTTAAATTACTCCTGCTTCTGCGAACCCGTTGCTGTTGCTGCTCTACAGGAAACGGAAGTTTACGAGTCGCGACGGCGCCGAAAGGGACGACACACGTGCGCCCCCCGGGGACGACGACTAAAGTGCAGATTCGTAACGGTCTTATCGCGTTTATTAGCCGCGCGAGACGCTTGACGGCCGCGGAGTTACGGGTGTTTCGAGGAGGAGAAAAGAAAAGTTAAGAGGAGATTTTTGCTCTACGACGGGAGGCAGGATTGTGGCAATTATTTTGATGCTCGGAAGAAAGTATGTGGGTTGTTAGGATTATATGGGCGAGGTATCTTTCGAAACCTAAAATTATGGAATTATCGTGGCCGAATTGTTGTGTTTATGTGAGTCTCTATTTTTCTACTTTATGCGTTTGTTTATGCGCCTGTATATAATGATCTTTTAGTTTCGGACAGTGTTTGTCATTTTTTAGTCCTATTTTAGCAGCTGTTTTTATAACTATCACAAATATATATAAAACGTGATTTCATAGAAAAAGTTGAAACACACACATCGATTATATCCACGACGGAATAATGCAAGTGCACAAAGCGCGCGCAGACCAAATAAATGTCTGCGTTTTGATATACCAACTGTAAACACTGCTGTGTCATCGTGCGAGGTTTCGCATTACACATACCCTCGCTTTTTACCTTATTCATTTTACACTTAACATCGATCCATTTCTTTTTTTTTTAGTTCCACCGCATATTCTTCGACATTCCTTGAAACCTCATCGTCAACTAAAAGTATATACATCTACGCATTGTACAATCCTCTATTTTCCCACCTTTCCGCCGCGCGCTTATCTCCAATTACGTCCCCCCTCTATATACCTCCCCGTCCTTTGTGACCCCGACGACTCGTCCGAATATTATCATCGCCGCGTATCTATCCGCAAAATCGTTGCGACACACGCGAGACTAGATCTCCGTCAAGGTCGAACAGCGAAACTCGAGCGATTCGACACGACGATTACGTTTCTGCGCGGCGCGTAAGGTGATCTTTCCGCATGAATTTCCGGAACATGCCGTTTTGTAAAAATCGTTTTTTTAATTAAAAACTTGGTTATTCGTTGACGTAATATACGACTGATATACCATATCCTCGCGCTATATTTTTTCTTTTCACGCAAAACTCACGCTCGGCCAATAATCTATATGTACTGGCACACCGCGCGCGTCTTGACTCGAGGCCAGAAAAACGGTACCTCCGCCGGCGGCGCGCACACGTTTTCCGCCGATCGCGCCGAGCGTCCCGTTATATTACGCTGCAGCCACGCGACTCTCTCTCTATCTACGCGTGCGAGTAACGAGGGCTCGCGGAATTACCTAACGTTCGATGATGCGTGTGTGTATAGCGCGTCTTCGCTTTCTAATTAATCGGTCGGAGCGCGCCGCGCGTCCGGTTTTATCGGCAAATTATAATCGCCGGTTATGGCTGCATTAGCGCTATGAAAACGGGGGAAAAAGGGTGCCTTTTTGAGCTGGCTTGAAATGTGGGTTAGGTTGGTATGCGTGACGCGGATAATGGATGTGATAAGATGGTATAGGAGGGATGCGGTGTAATGGAGTGATAATTTCGAGTGGGATTTAATAACAAAAATTACGTGTTGAGGTTTTAAAGAGTCGATTGAGAATTTTAATCTTAAATTAGATATTCTGTAATATTAATAAGAATTTCATTTTCTAAATAAATATTTAACAGTTGTATCGTTCAGTCAAAGTCAATAGATACATAAACATTTACATATAAATTGTGACAGAGCCTCGGTTCTTTTAATGAATTCCATCCGCGTAAACTGCGCGGATTGAAAAACGACAGGTTTGAATATATAACACACTGCGCTAGAATGCACCGAGATGAAATCGTAAAGATCGAGATCACAATAATTTAAAGCGATTAATACTTAAATAGGTCGTAGTAATGACGGTTTATCGCGATCGGACGCGTAACTGTTCATTCGAGAAGAATGAAAAACAATAAATTGAATCATCCGCAATTAAAATAACTACCTCTACTGATTAATGACTCAACGTCGCGTGCGCGCGCTCTGATTTCGAGAAATGCCTGAATTATTAATTTCATAATTAAATCGTGACTTCTCCTCGTTTATATCTATATAGCTTCGTTACTGAATCACCAATTCCACTCTCATCGTAATTCAAATTACAAAATTATTGAGTAATGTAAGTTCAAACGCCGTCACCCACCATTATATATCTTATATAAGGTAACTCGGGGTAATTCGGCCATTTCGCTAATTCGGCCACTTTTCTAGTTCGCTATCTTCACTTATCCAAAAGCTTAAATAACCGATATCGCCAGCTTCCAAATATGAAAAATATATGTTTTGTACAGTTTTTAATTGT
>JAPYZP010003308.1:0-12334 GCA_030522985.1 Torymus sinensis | reverse complement strand
AAACTCTTATAACTTCAAGGAGGCGTGAGTTTCCGAACAGACCTTTTGATTTTTCATCATAAACTCAAAAATAATTGGGAAGATGTTATAATGGAGTCTCTTAAAAGTATTTATATATGGCATTTGTATTAACGGAAAAAATCCGAAAATAGCCTGATGTTCGTATTTTTAAATAATAACTTTGGTGTCTATATCAGGTAGGATTTCCACTTCTTCTTCAGATATGATAAAAATAAATATTTTAAAAGATATTATTTTAGTAGTACGGGTTTACATTTAATTTTAAATGCCAATTCTGGAATAACTGAAATATCGAATAAAGGTTTCAATAAGGTGCACTTTAAAATCGCGTTTTATTGCATTTATTTATCACTGCTGAGAAATATACTATTTAGTGCACAAAAAGATATCCCCCATAAACGTCTATTATAACGTAATAACGAATATTTCCCCTATTATAACTATTAGAAAGGTCAATATTGAATTGTTTTCGGAAACAATGTTTCAATTAGATTCGAATTCGCTCATGCAATGACTGAAGTATGTTTTCTCTTTTGAAAGTTCACGGAAATAACTCGCAAGCGTTAACTTTTTAAAAGCATATTTAATGCAATAATAACATCCTTCAACGTAGAAACTGAAAATTAACAAATCAATTAACAATAAAAACAAAAAAAAAATTCCTTCGGTATCGTTTTCACAAAATTATACACATCGCAGGTAAATTGCCTCAAAATAGAAGATAAAAACATGAACTCTTCGCTCTTGCCAGCCTCTCGACGTGGGGTATAGGCCAATTTTTCGAATATAAGACAAATTCCCCTCCTTCACGAAAGATCATATACCCACCGTAATTACGTAAACAACCTTCGACTCGAGCGGGCGCCGGAACTTTACTACACTCGGCGTTTAATTATCCGCGCTTTCAGCCGAGAAGCGAGAGAGAGAGAGAGCGCGCGAGCAGGAAAGAAAAGAGCGCCAAAGAGTAGGCAAAGTCAGTGACCTCGCGCATTTTCCCCGCGAAATCTTTCGTGAATCAGGACGGAACGAAAATGAAGGGATTACCGCGACGCGGAGACGAGGAGTCTCGAAACCTCCTTCTGCCACCGTCGTCGTCGTCGTCGTTGGGAAAATAAAAGTAAGAGCGCGAAACGGAAAAAAGTCGCCGCCGCGCCACGGCGCCAAACTTTTCGGGGGGGAGAGAGGGGTAATTCGGGCCATTTTTTACGAAAGCCCCCGAGCGCGCGAAAGTTCGCGATTTGGAAAAGTTCCAGAGCAGGAAGCTGAGAGAGAGGAGGAGGAGGAGGAGGATAGGCAATGAAGAGAGGGCGAGAGGAGCGGAGTTTTCCCCCATTATGTTTATAATTAGTGAATTCAATGCGGCGCTATTATTTGCGAAACTTCGCGCGATACCCGGGCGCCGAAAAAGGGGAGCGCGCGTATTTGCGTTCGCCAAACGCTGTAAATTTCGAAAGGGAGTTTCGACGGGGAAGGGGGACAACAAAAGTTTTGAGGTTGCAGCGAGCGTATAAAAAATAACTGTGTGTGTGTGTGCTCTGCGGAAAATATATACGTGCAGGCGTTTTTGCGCGGTTAAAATTCTGTAATACCTTGTACGTTTACGAGCCCAGCGCGAGAGAATCGCATAATTTTGGGTATACTTTGCCTCACCAAGTGGTTGATGTTGGTCGAAGTAATATTGAAACTTGGTGTACACAGAAATTTTGATTAACTTAAATTTTAAATTGCCTGCTTTGCAATTTCATTCGAAACTTCACTAACTATATAGTACACGCGCGCGCGCGCTCGTGATAAGGTTTTTATTGAAAAGAATAAGAATGGAAACTGTGTCGTGCTGGAATTCGAAACGGAAAATGGCCTTGTTCGAATCCGATGGAAATTTTGCTTGAAATGAATTCTCTCTCTCGCCCCCCTTACGGGTAAATAATTTTATTCTATAAATTTCATTCGCTTTTCTTTTTTCTTCTTTTCTTGAAAATCTTTCAGTGCCACCTTTGAACGCCCTCGAAAGGCAGGGCTGCCTTTTCTTTTTGCGGATTTGTAAAATAAAGCGTTGAGCTCTTTTAGTTACTCTCTCTCTCCGCTTCGTGAAATAAAATTCAAAAGAAAGAAATTGCATTTGAATTAATTTTTTCATTCGTGCGCATCGAGCATTATGAGATTTTTGTTCCTTGTTAACTCGACTAGGAGAGATAGAAATCAAACTTGGACTAGAAAAACTATCAATCATAAGCTTCCTTTGTGGAAAAATTTATATAGCTACTGATTAATTATTGACGAGCGTTCTAAAGTGACTCGGAAAAAGTTCTTAGAAATTATGAAAGCAATGATGAACTTTATGCTTTCCAAATGGTGCCGATAAAATGATAAATATTCTTTGAAACCGTCTATACATAATTAGAAATGGTTGATAGACACAGACGTTCTCTCTGCGTAGAAATCAAATGAATGCAATACCAGTCGCATGTAAGCAAATGAATACGTAATTATTATTGTATAGATATCCACTTATACCGAGCTCTCGACAGATTAAATTGAACCATCGTGACCATTGGTTCATTCAGCTTTACTTTACTGGGCTGATCACTGTTTAAAGATGCGCTTCTTCATTCCACAACACTTTATAATTAAATAACTTATGAAATATCAAGTCCACGTCGTAAAACGTTATATGTGTAATATTATTGAAAACCCATCTTACATTCTAAACTTTTTCCTGATCGCAGTAAGACTCTTCAGTTCGCGTTTAATTATTTCAACGAATCCTTAAAAACAAAACAAACAAAAAAACTAAACACTCACCAGTAGTGGTAACAGTAGTCGGTGGCGGCTTAGTACCCACGGCAGTGCTCTTCTGATCCAACGAGCTCTTTAGCTTGGCAGCGTCGCCGGTCGTTCCCGTGGTTGTCGCCGTCGTCACGGTGGTGGTCACCGGTGGCCTGACGGCGGCGCCGTTGACTGCCGGCTTGGGCGCCACTGTCCCGTCGACGTGTCCGAGCTCGGGCACGTCGACGGCGAAGCTCATGATGTCGAGGGCGGAGGTGAGGGCATCCCCGAAACCGCCCGGCGCCGTCACCGTCTGCTGGGCCAGGATCGGGCTTGCGAGGTGGGGAAATGTTCACAGTAATTAGTAGAAGTCGGTGTAGAATACGACTTTTTGTATTTCAAAATGAAGTGTAGTGTACTCGTGATTTGTTTCTATTAATAAAATAGTATCTCTGTTTGATTATATCATGTCATGATGCAACAGTTATTGAAAAAGATATGAACATCAAACTCTCGAAAGTAAGTATAGAAATTATTGTACTTATAAGTGTGAAAGAATCGATATTTTGTGTATAACTCAAACAATCTTTTCAAATTATTATATTGTAATATATATGTCAAGAATATGTCAAATCGCGTGTTTGTGCGTAAATATAAATATGTAAACTTTGATTCGTCCGGAAAACCTATTTTATCAACTTTGAAATGTACTAAAGAAGGTAGATGGATTATTTATTTTTTAACTACTAAAATACACTAAATCTCTGCTTCGCCGAGTATAAAGTTAAATTAGAGCATCAATGAGTTTAATTAAAAGAATTTTATGCTTTAATAAATCTTTTAACGTCAGTTAAATTTAAGGACGAATAAAAATTCACACATTTTCAGGCACTGGCACATTGTTTTGCTCTTGAAAATACTCATAAAAGAAGTAAAAAATGTTATCTCGAATCGTTGGGAACGCCGCGAACCCCAACATTTTAGAACTCATTTTTATTAACAACTGCTCAATTTAGGTTTGTTATGTGAATATAATTCAAAGACAATACGAATTTTAACTTTATACTAACTGCGCATATTCGCCTTAAACACTTCCACAATCTCTAGACTTTCCTTATGCGAATCTATTTCAAAGTTAAACATAGCAACTTCAATGTAAGTATCGCGCCATTTTTATTTTTGAAATGTATACAGATAACTGGAATTGAACACTATAGAGTGTATAAACAAAACCATAGTTCACGTTACGACTGAAATGAAGAGCGTTTTAATTAAACAGCATTTTCGAGGCTTTGCCCCGGAAACGTAAAAGTATAATTGAACAGCACAACGAAGAGATATATTTCGCGGAAGGATCAATTTTCACGCAATACCATCGATTTCCAAAAAAAAAGCTCGCGAATCCATACACAAATTAAAACACACCTCTTGGGCGCGAAAACAGCAAAAAGCAGAAAGAAATTCAATACTAAAGTTCCTCGGCGCGCATTTTAATGAATCTCCCCCTTCGCATAATTAAGGTTTTTTGTTCGCGCGAAATTCAAATTACGTATCGAGGATAAGGAAGAATGGCGCAGAGGTAGAGGAGTTTTACCTGGTTCTGACCGGCGTCGAGATGGACGCCCTGCCCCACATGATACGGCGCAGCTCCTCCCCAGTCATGCCGCGCTTTTTCAGCTCGCCGATCGTTACCTTGCCGACTCTCTATGCAAATCGGAAAAAATTTTTGCGCGCGCAACAGCGCAACGATTAATATTCATGAGTTGTGCGATGCGCGAGAGGTATATAGTGCGGCCGAGGGAGAGTGAAATAAATGAGCTGAAGCGCGATCAGGTTGGCGAAGAGGGTGAGAGAGAAGAGACGGTGGGAAGGAGAGGAAGCAAAAATTTTAATAAATTGTAGATTTCAGCCGGGATGGTGTGCCGTGATGGTACACTTGACGTTGATGCCGCGCCTGCTAATGTTGAACTATAAGGTTTTAGATTTTAGTCGACAGAAGCAATAAGTTAACGCGCCGGTACCATTTTTTACTGTCAGTTAATCATTTCTGAAATTTCTCTTTTCACCTTGCAACTTAATAAGGTATGAATAAGTTATTACGGGAAACACGTTCAATATTGAACGACAATTCGTATTAGACGAGCTAGACTGATGCCGAATATTTGTACGTTCACGCGGCATTTATATATATATATTCTCGTAATTACCTGACATTTCTGTCATTTGAAGGAATTTAAAATAAATTATCTCGAATATTGAAAAGTACTACGGCCCCTTCGTTGTAAATATTTGGCTTGCAATTGAATTTATCGGAATTCGATAAGATTATTAAAGCCAATGAAAAATGGTTCCCGTTGACGGTCGCTTCAAAAAATAATACGCGGATAAGCGAAATATTGAACACTTATACTCGAACGAATTTCACGTACAAGTACTAAAATTACAAGAGAAATTACAAATCACATTTGAATATACGTTATATTAAAAAGAAAAAAGAACTAATACCATAAGACTATTCTATACAGCCATGATTTTCCTCTAAAAATCACGCGATAATCGCAGCACGCGCACGTTTCGACCTTCCCAAAACGTTGTCTCCTCATTCTCGCACACAGACACGCAGCGAAACAAAAAAAGGCAACCAACGCAGAATCCGGGGAAAACAAGGGGGGCGAGGACGACGGCGGGTGGAAAAAAGTGTCTAAGCGAGGGGAAAGAGCGAATTTTAATTAAAAACGTCGAGAGCGCGGGGGCAACCTTCCAATTAGCGACGGCACCCTTGCGCTGCTTCGCCCGGGTCTTCGATTTGCTCTTGATGACCATGACGCCGCGCTGCTCCGAGGCTGGATCGTTCGGGTCGTCCCCCGGGCCCAATTTTATGCTGTACTCCTGCAGATAGGTGTGGGCGTCCTGCTGCGAGACGGCGCGCTCCAGCGACACCACGATTTTCGCCCACTGTGTATGCGCGTGTGCGGCGGCCGCGTGACACGTGCGAAAGAGAGAAAAAGAGGATGAAGATTGCGTTAGTAAAAGCAAAAGCTTATTGGGGTGGGTATTAGTAGATTGTATTTTTTTTTTATTTTTTTTTTAGATTATTACGTTTTTGTTGTGGTTTGATTGAGGCAAGGATTTTTGAAAATTGCGTTGATAGGCTTGTAATTTTATAGAAAGAGAGAGAGAGAGATGATTTTCACTACTTTAAGAGCTTTGTAGAAAAAGGTAAAAACAGGTGCCATTTGTTTTTTGTGTAAATAATCTTGTAGAACAAGTCAATATTTATATTTTATAACGAAGCTTTTTTAATACATGTAATTATTTGCTTAATTAAAATTTCTTCAAAGTAATAATGTATTATTACTATATTCATCTACGCAATTCATTTTTATGTATTCATAAATAAAACACAATTTCACAATTCAAATATATTTAAAAAAATGTTCAATACCAATTTAATAATGACACAAAACATCTCTGACTTATAAATAAAACAATAGCTATTTACTAATAATTTCAAAAAGTCTTGATTTTCTTTCCCAATTTTTATACTATTAATCCTGTATGAATTATTTTTCATTATTTTCTATGTTCAAATAAAATCATATTACGCTATTACCACATAAACTACATTAACTCCACGCATCAAAAATCCCAATTTCAACCATCACGACGCAGAAGCAACGCATTTTTCTACTCATCCCTACGCAAACCGCCCTCAAAAACTCATTTGCCCCATGGCATCCGTACACACGTAATATCTTTCCGATGTCCGGATTGCCGCGACCCAGCAGTCGGGAGGAAAAAAAATGTTTATTCGCCCGCGCGCGCGCGCGCCACGCGTGTACATATTGAGAACACATATATACATGCACGTGCACGTGTGTAGGTGTGTCTATACACATGCGGCCCTGCGGAGCATCACCTGTTTCACCCATTCTTTCTCGCTCTGCTCGATCACGTGCGCATACGTGTTTCCCATCATAGCTATCAGCATATTGAGCAGCAGAATCGGCACGAGGACCATGAAAATGGCGAACACGGTTTTGCTGAGGTTCGGGTACGTCGTGTTGCTCAAATCCGTGTACTGGAAGCAGAGAAAATGAAAAGCAGGTGTGTCGGCTGTGTCAGTCTGTTTATATCGACGAAAACATTTCACACGTGATGTACATAATGATGTTTATTGATGTGAAGATGAAAATTATAAATTATACCACGGATATTACAAATAAATATTTATTTACTTATATTATTGTGTATAAAAGAATCATTTATTTATATTATATATGTAGTAATTTAGTTAAAGGCAAAGGAAAATATTATAATTAAAAAAAATAGAATATCTATGATTACAAAAATCTTTTAAAATTTGTTTTTATTTAAAGATTAAAGGTAGAGATACTCGTCGTCCTAAAAGAATAAGAAAATTATTTTATTAGTATTTTGTAAAATATAAATTGTATGTCGATGTGCATTCTAGACATTTACACAAAAATATATATGATTTATTTTTACAAAAAAATATTACTTTCCACTTTTTCTCTCTGAAAAATAAAAGAACTAGCAGTACAATAATAAAATTTTATTTTATCGAATACCCCGAAGTGAAAGCCGTTGTATCTGTAATTGAAAAGGGACGATAAATAAGAATTACACAGCGTTTTTTTCCGTAAAATACAAATTAAACGGTCTACCCTTCGCTATAAGAGATCAGATAAAGGGTGTTTCCTGTACATTGTAACGATTGGAATTTGCTTATTCTGTACCCAGTTTATAGAGGGGAACAATGTTTAGACGATTCACTATAAAATTGTAGTTAACTGGCGAAATTTAGTTCGACTTATACCTGGTAGAAATTAGTCCATTAAAAATGGGAAGAAAAACAGACACTAACCATTGGAAATGGGTAATTATTAGACACAAGTGTAATAAATAACTATTTAATCATAAATTTTTAAACTTATACTCTTAAGAGATAGTTCATCGGGATATAAACCAAATTTAGTAGTCTTTATACTATTTTTACAGCTTTATTCTATAAGATATAAATCAAAATCGTTATTTTGACACGTGACTCTATCTCTCTTACTCATCGCCATAACAAATCGCTTGTTACTAGATTTATAATCGTCAACTAGCTATTTTAACTGGCATTAAAATGCCAAATTAATAGATAGTACAACATTGTGACCACCTTTGCGGCCAATAAATGTGAAAAATAGCTTTAAAAAATCGTTACACTTATGGAAGAAAACTAGAGTACATTTTTTTGCCATGGATCAAACTAGCCACTTACTGCCCAAAAAATCATTTCAATTTCCACCAGGGATGTATTGCGATTATATCAAATCATATTTTCAAATGTAACAATTTATCTTCTCTCTAAAATATCTAATTTCATCCATAATTCATTGGATAATACTACTACTAGTTATATCCGTATTAAAATTCTATTGATGAAATTTCAAATGTGTATATAAATTCTCAATATGAACATCACTTCTCCTAGTTTATCAAGATTGAATGGTATCATAAAATATATTTTTTTATAACACAAGAAAGATTTTCGCGTCTTTTTGAGCTATCAAGCGGGGCTAAAGTGACCGTTTTCGAACCGGCGGGCGAAATAAGTCGGCGATTTTGTATTTTGTTTTTTATTTGCGTACTGCAAATATACTATTTTATGATATTCATCATCGTAATATGAAGGTTACTGTTTTATATGGATTATTATAGAACTCGATATTCATTATTGATGAATTATTATAATTACAGTGTATAATAAAGCGATTAAAAATCTGAATAATACATTTACAACGTTATTGACATTTTACGTAACTGTTCAATTAAATGAATAATTATGATGAGTGCAAAGAGTTTTGTGTATGGTATATCATTGAAATATGATCAGAGACAGTTCATCTCGCATATCTTCATTATATACAATGCTATAAAATGAATGTAGATTAAATTTATTCTTCGTTAATTAATCTGTTATCATCAAATATTCATTTCTATACTAATAACAGATATTTTCTCCGAAATCGTGTAAGAATAATTAGAAAATAACCTGACCTATATATAGGATACAATAACAGTTTAAATTAATTTATTAATTGAATTTCTTTTACCAATACCCTGCTGGAAATTTTGTTTTCTCTCATTTTTCATTTTCTTCGATATAAATTCATACATCTTCTCAAACAATGAAATATTTAAACTTCGTTAAAATTAAAAATCAATACTGTCATTCCAAAAATTGTTCGCCTCTATATGTATTCGCTCTTCACGCGAACTGTCGAGCTAAAACATTCAAAACTTCTTCCAACCTTTTCGATAAAACTATCTACACCCGCTTCTCCAACAGCAAAAAATAAAACCAGACCCCCCACAATATTCTCACAATTCCAAAATCCGAGTCCTATACTCCGTCAACCCGCATACATATGCAGCTCTCTCCCGACGCACTCCGCTCAGGCGCATCTCCGTTCGCGATAAATAAAACAAGCGGGTAGGTACACGTATGGACGTTATACTGCTGCCGGGCCATAAATTAAAATAATTCGACGACAAATTGCGCGCGCGCGTGTGTGGCGTCAAGATCGCTCCGCGATCAGCAGCGGTGCTCATGGGGCGAGCAAACACACTGCGAGAGCGCGCGCGCACGGGGCCAAACCGTCTCGGGGTAAAATCGAAAACGATAACCCAGATACGTCGGGGCTTTTGCGAATTTACAATGCGGGGTGTGCAGGCACACAAACCCGCGCTCGCTCGCGCTCGATGATTTTCGCGTTCCGGTATATGTGGTGGCAGTGGTCGGGCCGCGCGGGTCGTCCGCACTGACGCTGATTTAGAGGGTGGCGAGCGCACTGGATGATATAAAGTTCGACCCTGGAATTAAAGTATTGCAGGTTTGTTTGATCGTCGCTATGGCGGTGCGGAGTTTTCGAGATAGTGCATGGGGATAATCCGAGTGGTTTTTTTTTAATTTTATGCGGAAACATTTGTTGTTAAAATTGTGCGCGATGAAAAAGCTTTTAAAGGCGCGAATAATGTTGCCGTCGATATGAGGATTCCGCGAAATCGTATAGTGAAACATGAAATGCACTGTGTCTTTAGTTTTATCTCATAGACCTTTTTAGCGAGGTATAAGCTTCTACAATCTTGGAGCTATAATCATCATTTTGATACGAGGCAAAAACTAAATTAAAGGTCTTTTTAGTTACTTTTATTTGATTGCACGATAATCCACTTAGCACTTCTATTTGAGAAATTATAAGGATTGTGTTTATATAAAGCGTTCTTTTTTTAGGAAATAGCACATTTCAATTTCTATGAGATCAAACTATGGGTAGAGAATTTTATTTTTAGGAACCAAAAAACGATTCTCAAAGTCGTATCGGAATCTATTTCGGAGACTATAGTCACTCCTCTTTAGTCATTTTTGTAATCAAATAATATGAAGAGTGAAAATAAACTAATTTTTATAAAACTTACATGGGCATAAATAGCTTTTATATCTCTAATATAAATTCAGTTCGATGTTCAAGAAACCCAATCATTTAAAGAAATTAAAATTTGTATCGTCTGTTGTTTGTTATTAATGAAAACATCCCTTTTTCCATAATTTATTTCTCGAGAAATATTAATCAATTCTTTAAAAAATGTTGTAATTAATTAAACATAAAAAGTGCTAAAATCTTTTGAAACTTTCATTCTTTTATAAGAAAGAAATTATTTTAAAAGATCATTTTTGTTGTTAAACGATAACAAAAGCAAACATCTTTTTGATATCTTTTACATAGTATATACTAGGATATTTCCAAATTGTTATAATAATTCGTATCTTATGTCTGACTTGAAATTAAAAGCCGTTTGCTATATTTGTAAAATTTCAATAATGGTATTCACCACTCAATATAATAAATATACTTACATTACAATGAATTAGCAGATACTTTTGTAATTTCTCTAAATACCTTTATTTCCATGTAAATTTTGAGACCATGTAAACTACTTAAACTGAAACAGATTGCTGTTTAGCAACCCTTGTACATCATGTGATCTTATGAGCGTGCCGGAGAACATATTGTTGAAAGTAAAGTGGATATAAACAGCGGTAATTTCATTTAACTACACTTCACTTTAGTCTAATTAACGTTGCGATCACTCATCCTCCAGTTAAGTAGATTTATTTGTTGGATGAATTTTTCGTGTCCATAACAAACTACTTATTCAACTACTATACCCATCGCGCGCTAACTTTTCGAGAAAAAAAAAGAAAATAAGTAATTTGTGACACATGATTGATTGTATAATACGTTTTATCAACCTTCGACAAAAAAAACTGTTCTACCAGTAGCACAGAATCCCAAAATCCCTAACATAACTTTGCGTTATTGAACTTTTCCGAAAATTAGTCTCGTTCCTCCCTCACCCACTCTACCGCAGTCCCGCCCATTAAATGATCAAATATTGAGCTCAGCGAAGTAACTTTCTCATCCAAACATGTACAACGTATTTATCAAAAACATAGAGCCGACCGCGCACGCAAATGGATCGGAAGTAATTTCGCATGTTCCTTCGCCTCGCATCGCGCCCTTGTTTTCTCTTTTCTTCTCCATCCCCCGCAAAAAAGCCCCCAACAACAGCAACGAGGAAAAAGCGCGAACACGGCCGTAATAACGAAATAAATAAATCAACGCATCAGATTCAAATAAAGACGAATCTGCCATACACCCCCGCGCGTATATATGTGTACAGAAGATCCGGAACGGCCGCAAACGCATTACATCCGAATCATCGATCAATCGCTCTTCGCGCGCGCGCTCTCGTCGTCCACGGATGCACACATATCCTTCGCTGCAGGTCAGCCGTAAAAACGAACGAGCGGGTACGCGTGCGCGCGTGAAATACAGCTGTGCACGCGTTATTTCCATACATATACGCGCGAGCTGCGATTGAAACGCTTTTGTTGCGATCCGCTCAGCCGGCTATACGAATCTATAATTAATACGGCGAGCCTTCCGCTGTGTCCCTCTCTCCTCCTTCTCTCTGAGCGTATCTATTTTTATTTTTCACGAATTTTTTCGTATATACATATACATGTATATAAGTTTGATTAAAGCTCAATGATCCGCACCGCGGGGACGGCTTATATCCGTAGTCCTCCGCTCTCTCTTTTTTTTTTTATTACGTTTCGCGATATTGGACTGCTGCAGCGCCGCGTTATTATATTCTCTCTCTTTCGGACACGGTAGATATATATACGGAGTTTGCAGTAGTGCCGCACGCGCGCGCGCAAAAATAGCGTTAGCGCTTCGGCTTTTAAGTTAAAAGGCTCGCTCTCGTTAGTGGCTGCGTGCGTCCCGGCGCGCGCGCGCGCGTAGTTTTTTTTTATTTCGTTCTTGTTGTTGTTGTTGTTGGTGCTGTTGCCGGTGAGTTTGCCGGAGGATCGCCTCCGCGCGGAGCGTAACTCGTGCTAAACGAATGTTTCGGTGAAATTCATTCGCAGAGAGGTGGAGAATTTTTTTTTTTTTTTTTTTTATGGTAA
>JAPYZP010003307.1:0-11996 GCA_030522985.1 Torymus sinensis | reverse complement strand
ATTATACGAATAAAAAGAAAATCAATTCACCGACAATCTCACGCAAAGGAAAAATCCCTAAACCGTATTTCCCGAAACCGCCGACCGAGTTACCATACTCCCAAATATTTGCAGTTACCGCAAGTACGCGCCGTCGCTTAGCATTTCAACATCAGGACAAATTGATTTTGCATTCGCAATTACGCGAGCCAGCGAGGATGACCGCGTGATTTGTTCGATCAATGCCCCTGAAAAATGCATTTCATGTATTTGTGCAACTATTTCCATTTCATAATATAGAATCTTTTATTGTGCGCAAAATATTATTTAGAATTAATTTGATGCTAGTTTTTCTCTTATTATTTACGTTGAATTTTAAAGTAATTGATCACTACAGACGAAATAATGTGAAAATATATTGATCTTCTTGCTTAATATTTCTTAATCTTTCTGCGCTTATTATTGAAAAATTAATGATTATACGATGAGCTATCGAATTTAAAAACTGTAGAGGAAGAATAATAAGGTATTGCGTACGCAATATTTTACGAACATCAAGCAATAAAACCGTTTCCTAAAGGCGCAAAAACAATTACATCGAAATCTAAAAAAAATAAACATCAACGAAGCGCTTCTCTTTTGAAAACCACCAGCGCACCCCAACCTTCCACCACCCTACCTCTATAAATGAAGTCATCAATACACCTCCATTCGCCCCGCCCCCCCCCCTCCTCTCAATCCTCAAAAATCCACGACTGCACCCACTCATCCTCCGCTCCTCTCTCAAATTACTTAACTTCCTCTCCCCCCGCGTTCGTCCGCCATGAATAAAACGCCAGTTATCGAGACCGTAAATCCAGCGGCGCGGCCTGATTTATCTGGAAACTTGGCCCTCGCCCGCGCTTCCTTCCTTCCTTCGCTGCGCGCGCGCGCGATCCATCATTTTTTCCGCGCCCGCTTATTTCCTCATTTTCGCCGCGCCTCTCGACGCCTTCATTTCGCGGCGGGCGAAGAGGCGTTTTATGAGGCTTCGAGTTTCTGGCTTTTGGCGGGAAGTAGTGGAGGAGGGTGAAGATTTTTTTTTATTTCTGGCTGGGGTCGGGAGAGTGGATGCGATTTTAGTTGGGTCGTTTGAAGAATTTTTAGTTTCGAGTGGAGATACGGTTTTCGTACTTTATTTTTGCTCTAGAAGGATTTTGAAGTGGTATAAGGCAGGTTCTGAATAAAATCGTTTAAAAATTATATTGGATTTTGTACAGTTAATAAAATAATTCAATATTCCATCTTTAGTTATTATTTTTAGTTTTGATAAATTTTTCTTCAATTTTTTCAGAATAAATCTGTATCCGTAAAAACTGACGGGTATTTAAATAATCTCTTTTAGCAAATTTTCTAAGAATTTTTTCATTTTCTCTTCATTTTCATTTTAAAAAGTTATCCATGTTAAAAAAGGAATTTTTATTTTTACAAATATCATGTTTGTTTTACGCAATTAAAGCCACTGTAACACTATTTCCACGTATTAATATATTCCACCATCTGTTTTATTCAAATTTAAAAGTAATAGTATTTACAGTTATTTCCATCAAAATGTTGGTATATAAAACTTTTACAGATATTAATTTAATCCCAGTATGATTTTCGTCACTTTTTCGTAATAAAATGTTTTATTATATGCAGCAGAAACGTTATTAAATTTTTTGTAATATTAGTGCACAGAAACTGAAAATTTGAAAAATAGCTGTGACGTGAAATACGATTATGGGAAAAATCATTCACTTTTATCTTTCTGACGAGGAAGAAGGATCTTAGCATCAAGTTATATGAAAAACGAGAAGCTAAAGTGCATCGCGTGACCGTCGGTGCATTAAAGAACGCCGTCCAATATTTCACCAAGTGGAATATTTCAGCTTGCACTCGCGGTTATGGGTCATGTTTCGATCTCCAAGTAATTGATTACATGTGATAAGCGAGAATTGGAAAAAGAAAATACACTTTTTTCTAGAAGATTTAATCTGTAAAACGAACAGGCTCACGTGATTTACTTCCTAAAAAATGTTTGTTCTGAGTAACGTTTACTTTCTAAGAAATACAACGTTTAAAATAAAAAATAAATATTAGTATTGTAATTTTTATATCTACATATTCCAACTTTTAGCATTAAAAAAGTGCGTTTTATAATTGTTTTTACATTCGAAAATTATCATTAAAAAGTTTTTTGTATAAAAACCGTTCTCGCGATCCAAGCACCATCAAATACACGTCTGACCATAACCAGGATTCATCTACTTGCAACGACCAAGTCAAACTTTCCCCCTCACAGCATATTCCACCACATATTCCCAAATACTTTGCCCACAAGAAAACATCGTATTCCCCCAACATTTACAAATTCTCTCTACCAGATAAACAAAACTTTTTCCAGTACCGAAAAAAAACGCACCACTCGTACCTTTATTTACGTAAACGCAAACTCTCCAATACTCGCTGCACGCGAAAAACTCGCCTCAACGCGGTATGCAACAGCAGCTCGACTTTTTCGCCCACTCGTCTTTATCGTCCGGATTACGCGGCGTATGCAAATTCACGTTAGCGACACACCGTTAAACTTACGCGCTCGCCCACTTTTTCATGCGTCGCGCGTGTAGCTTTTCTGGTTAATTTGTGCTCGCTGTCTTTGAAAACGGGATATGCATGAAGTGCTCAACGAGGTTGGGACATTTTTTTTTCTTTTCATTGAGTTGTGATTTCGTAACGATGTTTGCAGCGTTATTTGGTACTGGAATAGTAGAATACTAAAATTTTGGTTTGATTTAAGTATATGGAGTGTAAATAAAGATGTAATAATGTATGATGGAAATCGATTATTTATAGTAACATTAATATATGGTAACAGTAATTGGAAACATTTGTGTCAGCGTAATATCTAAATAGCTAAAAAGCTTTTTTGAAATAGAGTTTTTGAGCTTTGCTTGTACTGTATGATTATATTATCAATGTTACAAGATTCTTTGAATAGAATCTATTTTATTTACATCCAATAAAAAGTTCTGTTCGAATTGCATAGAAAGATTATATTTTATAAAAATAACAATTATTTTTTTCCGTAAACTCTCTAACATTCACTGATTTATTATACGCATGAAGCATTACACATTTTTGTAAAAATAGTACCTTATATTTTTTCGTGAAAAATTTGATATTTGTTTAGTTATATAAGACTCCCTTACTAAAATAAAACGTAATATCGATATTTTTCGTTGCTTTTATAAACGTTAATAAATATTTTGATTTTATTTTTGGGATAGACAAATTTATATTCGATACTTGAACTATATAACATGATATATCGTAGATGAAAAGGTAAAATGGATTGATGAATTCCTAGATCATGTCGTGAATTTCAAACTGAAAAATTCCAAAAATAATCCATTTGAGTTCAATTTCGTGTTTTTCCGAGTACCTTTCAATTAATTAACACAAAATACTGTTGCTGTAAAAATACAATGTTCTAACTTCTTTTTCAATCTCCATCCTTAATTACCAATAGCAAATTGCAATAATTTTTTTAATCAAAATTAAACTCTTCTGTAACTATTTCCAAGTGAAACGCCAACCACCATGGCAAGCCCGGAGATTTTTCCACTGCGCTAACTCCCAAAAGACACCCCATAACTTTTTCCTCTAATCACACCCTTCAATCCCGCTTAATCACCGACTAATCCCCGTTGCCGCACGAAAATAAAAGGGCTCTCCTACAGTCGCTATTTTTCACCCTCTCTCCCTCCTCTCTGCTCTTCCTCCCCTGTTATTTCCGCGCGGAAATCGTGCGTGGCGACACGTAAAATACACCCTCCCCCTCCTGCCGCCGAAACATCGATCAGCGCGCACGCGCGGTCGCGAGAGGGTATTTTCATAAATATTTAGATGGATGCGCGCGGAGGTCGAGAGAGAGAGAGAGAGAGCGCGCTCTTGCGGGTTAATTTAATTGGAGGGTGGGGTGAAGAGGAAAGGGAAGGGTTTTTAGAGGGGATGATTGGGATGGCCATGTGTATCGTTCTATCGATCCCAGTGGTGGCGTTGGATTTCGATGGGGAAGTGGTTTGTTGGGGGGTTTTGGGTTGTATATTTTTACGGTTGATTTGATGGTGTTTGTTGACGGAATAAACGATGGAGTGACGGACAGTATTGCAAGTAAGGATAATAATATAGTAATGCACACATCGCGAACTGATGTTTCGAAAAAATTTGGTATTTTTAATAATGTAAACTGTTTTGTACGAACGAGGCTGTCGGTAGAATCTTCAAAACTTGAATTATTACTATTCATATATGTTATTCTGGTGTTTTGGTTTTATTTACTATTAAATATTCAAAAGTATGACGAGAATTGAATAATAAATGAAAGTTTATATAAAATATCCGCTATAAATGGTTATTCTCGATAGCTAAATTAAATATTCAATTTGCAGAGTTCCCAATTGTACATCTGTAACGAACAACATCTTTTTATTGATATTTTCAGAATACAATCCTGCCACAAGCTGTCCACTTTTGGGAACGAGCTTTGATGGTGCGTGAGACCAAGGGGACGATACGGCTTAATCGGTGAGTGCAGCTTCATTCAAACTTCAGACGTTTAATACAATGATATTCACTCTACGTCTAATTCCACTTATGGCTGACTTCACATTGATACTAACTACGTCCCCTCAATTAAATCAGTAAAGTTGTACGATTATTATTTTCCCAACTCCAAACGATATTCACACGTTTACCCAAACCACACTCGATATCTACATTTCCTCTTGGCCAACCATCTCCATCAAAACACCCACATCTACAAAAGTATTCCCCGGACAACAAAACTTCTACCTTCGTACAAAGACACCTGTTGATCATATTGCCCACTCGAACCCTCGTCACGCGTAGGTCACAATCCCCATCCGTACACACACACACACACACACACGCGTGCAAGTAACGGAGTGTCAAAGACAGGCGAACGTCGGCCTCGTTATAATCCCGTCGAAGCGAAGACTCTGAACGCTTAGGTTAAAAGCTCGAGTTTGCATCTAGTTTCCTCATACTCCCCCGAAGCGATTCACGTATGACAATGCCGTCGTCCCTAGGCCCTTGCAATTTCGAGCTTTCCCGGGAGTTTGACGGTTCGATGGAGGTGGACGTGTGTGCATAAAGGGTCGAACGGTATAGCGTCGGAGTGGGATATGATTGTTTTTGTTGGATGATGGCTTGTCAAAGTTTGGTCAATGGTCGTTTCAGGGATTCACGATTTTGGGGTATGAAGTGGTTTTTTTAAATAATTTTGGGAAAAGTTACGGTATTATTTTGGATGCTCTATTTATCATAACAAAAATATGGAATCAAATCGTTTTAACCTATTCATAACAAGTTTATAAACCAATAAAACGTGCAAGTTGATCATTTAAAGCCAACGTCAGTTGCATAAGATATTACTAATCCAATCTCTCACTAAGTGAATATGACCTAGAAAGAAACTTTACGTATAACTATCTTAAAATAAGAAGTCAATCGACTTCAAACTTAATGAATAATAACAGAGGCTTATTATACTCAATAACGTAATTAACCTTAATCTCCGTCATCTCAGCCACGCCATGAATGAAGTTTTTAAAACTCCTAATCATATTTCAAGATACGCATCTTTGGGCGACAACGTCACTTGCGCCCGAGCCGAGAGGTGCATTTTAACTTTAAAATTCCGCGGAGTCATCCTCGGCCAATCTAACAACCGCCAGAATGAATAACCGCGCGCGAAGACCGACGAGAGGGAAAAGTTGATAAATTAACTTTAAAAGTTCGCTATATGAAGCTCTAATTAAATAATCTGTAATACCCTGTTAGAGTAATTACCAAGAGTTAAATTTTCCTTTGTGTGTTCCATAAATACGTCAAGTGAACCTTTAATTTTTAAGGTTATGTAGGTTACCTTCATTTCATAACACTTTCCTATTCTTATTTCATTTGCAATATTATTCTTTTATTTTAGTTAATTTATTTATGATATGATTTAAAATGAAAACTAATTAAAATTCTATTCATTTAAATAATTTTTCCACACCACCTCCAACTTTTTCATCAAGAAACTTCAACTACACCCCACATTGTAATTAACAATTTTATCGAAAGATTAACATCGCAAAAGCCTTCTAAAAGGATAAGAAGAGCACACAAAGGGGAGAAACCACCGCGTATAATCGATTTAAAAAAAAATTAAATATTCCTCGTCGCCGCCGCAGAGTCACTTTTATCAAAAGAGTGCGAGCGTGCGCGCGTCTGCCTCTTTCTCTCTCTCTCCTTTTCCCCATATCCGCACAGTAAAGAGAAAACTCACTCGAGCGCGTTTTTATCAGCACGTGCCCGTGTACCCCACAAAGTCTATAAACTCACATTTTTCCTTATATTCTACCGTTCGTTACTGAGCGAGCGATACGGACTAATGGATCGAAAAATTGTTAACGATATTTCTTAATCATATTCTTAGTGTTTGAACAACACAGTGGAAATGTTTTTTATTCAGTGGTGAATCGTATAAGCTTGATAATTTGGTATATTACGAAAACTGTTTCCGTCTCGTTATGCATACAGGAACGTGGAATCGAAATTAATTTCAGAATCAAAAGTTCAAATTCATTCGAATTCAATAAATAAAGTTTCATTTTGTATCTTATCTATCAATAATTTTAAATTATTAAATAGAACATGAGCTGAAAACCTGGCTTAAACTCAGCTTTAATTTAGTTAACCTCTTCTAAAAGATTCAGTAAATAATAAATAGTTTACTAGAAATGCTGACGCTCATATATCGAAAGATATAAATATTTACTGTCAAATCCACACGAATCATAAATCTCTTCTGCTTTCTTTTTTTTTATACCGCCCTAAAAAAAAGAGGCAACATCGGTTAGAGACGTATGTACACAAGCAGACGGTATTTTTCTTGATCTTTCAATTCGCAAAAGCATCTTCTCGCCGACCTTTTTTATCAGAAACTTTATGGGGGATGTATTTTCCGGTTTCCGAGAAACTTATCCCCCCGGAGCCTTTGACGACAGGCGCTCTCTTCTTTCTCTCTCGTCTCTCTCTCTCTCTCGCTCTCTCTCTCTTTCTACCTCAGCCGCGCCACGTCCCCCGCACTGGAAAAATCTCGGGGAAATGGAAAGATCAAGAAAAATTCTGTCTATTTGTATGCATTTTCAGCCGGTGGCGAGACAGCGCCTCGCAGTAGCTCCTCCGTCTTCACTTTGTCATGATTTAAATGCTAACGGTTGAATAATTCGGCCTATATGTTTGAGACCTAGTCTTGTAGTGGGGTTGTGCACTCTCGTGTCAACGTTTATTCAGTATCTTATACCTATCCTTTTTGTCTCTTTCTCTTGAAAGAACTTCTTCTTACAAAATGTTAATAATGTTTCTGATTACTATTACGATACGTTTGGAAACTTTGCCTCAAGGATGAATCTCACGACAATTAAACGAAAAGATACATTAGATATATTATAAAATCATTCCTTTCCACAAAACGTTTTGTAATATGAATGAAGAAAGGTTCCAAATTCACGTATAACAATCTATCTACCTTTAAATTACATAATTCCATCCTATTTTTCAAACATTAATCGAACAACCAATCCTTTCCAAGCCCTCAGCGCCCCCTGAAATCAATCTCCCTCCCGAATAAACATAATCCAATAGGCCACCCTCCTCCTCCTCCTCGACCCCCTCCTTAATTCGCACACACGTTCCGGGGCGCCCTCCTCTGCACCTCGGGGCTGCGCTGCGCCGCGCTACTGCGTCCGCATAAATCTCCGCTCGCGGTAATGAGGTCTCGGGCTTGATCGCCGACGTGTACATACATACGTATATACACATGTATACGGGGCTCGAGCGCCGTCGGCGAGATATACGGCGGCCGGGATATTAACCGTAAAAATGGCGAGGAGGCGGAGTGGGTGAGAGAGAGAGAGAGAGAGAGAGAGAGAATCATGTTTATCATTGTTGCAGCGGGTTTTCAGGCGGAGAGTTAGAGGCGCGTTGTTTTGCCTGTTAATTTTCACGTAGTTAGAAGTATGTGCCGAGGTTCGGTAGTTGTTTATACACGTAGTTCGCGTGCTCTGAGAGGGTCGAAAGTGTATTTTCAGCAAATATTTTTCAGCTGGGTTAATAATCGTTATTATCATTGTTAAGAATTTTAGGAATATGAATTGTGCATTGTTTATACACTTTTTTTTTAGTCGACGTTGTGAGCAATAAAACGCGATGAAGGGGAAAAAATAATTTTCTGCATTAAAGGTGACGCCTGACTTTATATTGGTCGTAACTCCTGCATCTTAGGTTCCCTGTTTCTTACAGCATCAAAGGCACTCCAGTGGAAAAGCACAGCGCATAGTCAGACTCTCGCTGAAACACTTCTACTCGATATTCTTCTGAATTATCAACACATTCTAAACGATCATACACTTTGCGGGTAATAAAACTTCCTCTACTCCAATATAACATCAGTAATAAAATACAATTTATAAAAGTGATTTCCATCTTTATCGCTCTCGAATGTCACAACGAAAGGCATTAAGCACGGCATAAAGCATTTTAATGAGCAGACGGTTTTTCGCGCGATACACATCCACGCGTATTTAAATTCATTTACATGGCTTCAAGTGCACGATAAATTATTCAGCCGCCGCCGCCGACGAGACTCCACCGGCGAGCGAATAAAGAATTCCCTTTTATCTCTCTTACGAGATATATAAGAAAGTTATTTCTGCCCTTACCTCCCGCAGTCTAAAGGCCATATTTCAGAAGAAGCAGGAATGCGTCGTTTTACGACTCTACCCCTCCACCTCCACCCCCTCTTTTTTGTATATAATTTCTCCTTTCTTCCTACCCTTGCGCGCGTGCGCGTGATGCAAGAAACACGCGATCGACGCGTATAATACATCGCTCGGGCCGAGCTATTTATTATTGCGGCATGAATCCGCGAAACAACGACGCCAGCGCCTGCGCGTCGCGGCTTTTTCGGCGTGTTCAGCGGGGAGATTTATGCGTCCCCGTGACTGTTTGTCGCTCATTTGCGGACTTTTTTGCCGGCGGCTACAAGAAACCGGACATTCCGCGCGCATAAAGGGCATAAACATCGTCGCGTGGTGTACGGGTGTATATGTATGCGCATGCGCAAAAAGGCATTCCGCGCGCATAAAGGACATAAATATCGTGGCTAGAGGGACAGAGAGGTGAGCGCACGCATTCCCCGGATGCTTCGGAGGCATTTTCGGTCGTTACCCCAACGCCGGTGATAAAATTACTCGATTTACGCGGGGAGTGTGTACGACGCTGCTCGGCCCCCTTTTTTGCGCCTAAAAAATGGTAATTGTTTACTTTTTTCAGAGCAGAGGCAGGATAATTTTTTGGCGCTGTTTGCCGCGACGATTTAAGATATTGCCGTGGTAAAAAGTTTCGTGGCAGCTGCAAAGTTGTGAAATTCCACTTTTGAGAGTGTTTAAAGTTGTTTATTGTAGAATCGGCCTAAATACTCGCATAAAATAAAGTCAGGTCTAAGTGTGAACATGGCAAACGAAGCGTAACAATTGTTTTAATCGCCTTAATCATTTCCCCCGACAAAATGTTACGTTCAAAGGATAAGATAAGTTTTTTCTTATTTGTTTAACTTAATAAAAGATAATTTTTCATAATTATTTAAATACAAAATTTTATAAAAGATTCTGAAAATTTTCGAAAACACCGTTTACTTTTCTTTAGCAATTCAGGCATACAACTATCAAAAGAAGCTGAATTGAATTCCCATATTTATTTTATTTAATCACGGCCCAAACTCTCGTAAATTGTAGAAACACCCTAACCTCATAAATCTCGGTAACCCCTTCCGGCCCGGAAAATTCGCTTTAAAACAGCGAAATGCCACGCGCCGGCCGCGCAACCCTTTTCCACCACACTCCCGCGGCGCGCAAAAATATCCATCGAAATTAAACCATTCAGCCCCGCCTACAATAACCTCATCAACGTCAACCTACAAAATATCAAACAAAACACACTCTCCGTGCGTATATATACGCCCCCGCCCGCCACTACGGTTACAGCTCCCCTGTGTGCCGTGGCTGCTGCTGCTGCTGTGCAGTACATACACAGCGGGCAGACATTGAAACGTATAACTGAAATTAATGCGCGTCAAGCCGCGGGGCGGCAAACACGTACAGCTCCTCGCTCGCTCTCTGTACACGAGTCGCGCGCGTGTTTGTTTTTGCCGCAGCAGTAGCGCAGCAGCGCGTATTTGCTGCAGTCGGCGACGATTTGCTCGTCCGCCCCTCCCCCTCCCCAAAGAGAGGTTTGCCGAATTTCGAGGAGGATACGCGTATACGTCTCGTCGTGTCGCAGGAGGTTTTTACGCAAGCGCGCGCGCGTCGCAGGAGGTTGCCGCGCACGGTTGGCAGCACACTGAGATGGCACTCTCTCGGTGTATCGGGACAAGCGGTTTGTTTTACGGCTGCGCGCGCTCGCAAAGTGTCTCGGTGGGATTTGATGGGGGGAGAGGTTTGATGCTTTCTCGCGTGTTATTAATTTCTTTTGGATAGGTTAGGTCAGATGTTTCTTTGGACATGACAGTATTTGATTGTAAATGAATTTCTCGTCTAAAATTGATAACAATTTATTTAATATCGTGAAACATGCTGTTAAAGGTACCCCGCCGGCGCATAATCCGAAACGTGCCATACCAATTGTTCAACAATGTTATATTATTTATAGACTTTCTAAAAATGAAATATTCATTCGAATAACTATTCGATGCAGCAGACGCTCCTTAAATCAAGAGCACGAAAATACGTCGGACCGCGCGTTGACCTCTTTCCCCCCCACGTGAACCGCTTCGCTGCACACTCTGTTATTGTTCGATCCGTCGCGGCTATTGAAAATAAGTGCCTCCAGCCGGGCCCACCGCCGCAGCGCTTTAAAATAATGTTTCCCGATTCATTCGTCATATCACGCGCGACTGAGCGGCCCGTTTGAATATCGGACAAAAAGAGCCGGACGATCGATATACAGAGAGTCGTCGCTCTCTTTTCTCCCTATAAACTGTTTTTAAAATTACCTCCCCTGCACGGTTTGTTGATTGCCGCGCTGCGCTTAAGTCGCGTATTTATATCTGGGGGGGTAAATAGTTTCGGAATGATTTTAGAGCCTAATGCGCGCGCGCGCGCTCGGCGGTGCTCTCGAGGCAACGGTTATGGCTTTAGTTTGCTCGAGACTCTTTAGGGCCGCTTCTCCCGCTGATGCCTTCATTAGACCCTATGGGGGAGAGGACGAGAGGATGACGACGATTCCTTAATTTGCCCCAACGTGTCGTCAGCATACATTTTGCAAATGGCCGAGCGGCCAAGTTTTCCTGTAACAGATAATCTTGCGCCGGTGGGGGAATGCGAGAAACTCAAAACGGCCGAACTTTGAGATTGTATGGAAGCTATTGTGTCTATTTCTTTAAGGGGTTGACTTTTCTTTATTGTTTTTAAAATAAATAATTTCTCGTTGTACACATAGTGTAGGAAGTTTATCATTATTGATATTGTTGTGAAATGGCTCTGTTCCCAACTTCTATTGTAACGCAAACTCGAAACTTTGAATTTCGATCAAACTCTTCCTCGTCCAAATAACCAACTGGTAATTTCAAATTATAAAGTGGTTTGAATGCAGCGCAATATTTTGGATTTAAAAATCCCCCATCTTTCGAGATTTCAAACTCTAATGAAGTTTCCACTGTCATGGGGCGCAACAAGCGATAGCGTAATGCTACTGCGCAGTTGTGCGAGTTCATCATCCGAAACTTTCAAGCCAATCCCGGGTCGAGGTATACGTTCTAAATCTCCTGGATTTACCGCAAAGAGAGAAGTTCCGAAATTTCTAACCATCTGCCTTTGGTTTTTTTTTCTCCGGGAGAAGCCCAAGTTTCAATTTGGACAAAAGTTAGT
>JAPYZP010003306.1:0-11758 GCA_030522985.1 Torymus sinensis | reverse complement strand
TACAACCGCTTCTGGATTGCTATTCTTTTTATGTTCGTTAATTCTAGTTCTAAGTGTACGCTTGGTTTCTCCTACGTATGACGCAGGGCACGATTTACAAATTCACATGTAAATCGTAGAGACATAGATAGAGACAGAGCCGTAGAGACGCAGATGCAGAAGCAAAGACGTAAAGACAGAGACGTAAATACAGAAGCGTAGAGACCGAGACTTAAGGATAGACAAGTAGAGACAGGCATAAGGAGAGTAACATAGAGACAAAAACGTATGGACATATAGTCGCGACTGGGACATAAAAACAGACCGTAGAAACATAAAGTATAGACAGAACGTAGAGAAAGAGACGTATAGAGGGAGATTAGAGTCATAGTCTTAGAGAAAGGGTCTAGAGATAAAGACGTATCGAGAGAAAAAGAGAAAGAGACATCAAGACAGAGAAATAGAGAGAAAGACATCATAAAAGAGAAATAGATACCGAGATTTAGAGACAGAGATGTAGAGAAATAAAAGTAGATATAGAAAGGTAGAGACAGCGACGCGGAGACAGAAATAGAAACATAGACATCAAGACAGAGGAATGGAGAAAGAAACATAGAGAAAGAGATTCCAGCAGACCTCCAGGGGCGTTACCTGAATTTCATATTACTATGGGGGGGGGGGGGGGTGGCGAGCAGAGCGAGCAGGGGGGCGAAGCCCCACTAGTATATATATAGTCTATGCGGCAGTGTTGATAGCATGCTCGTGTTGGTGTTTATTCCAGTTCCGAGCGTCCGCCTGAACAAAGGTGGCGATCATAGTTTTCAACGTCCGGTTGCTTCGCTCGACCGGATTCGCTTGCGGGTGGTATGGTAACTCGAGTTATCCCATATACATCCAGTAGACCTCCTAGATCCTTGTTATCGAACTCCTTTCCATTATCCGTTAGAAGGTAATCGGGGGCTCCGCACCTGAAAAGAATTAGTTCCTCGAAGGCTTTCGCGACGTTCTTTCCAGTCGCTGTCCGTATCGGCTGCAACTCGATCCACTGGGTGAATAAATCTTGGAAAATGACAACATACTTATATTAACCCCCTTACTTTGAGGGAACTCCATTAGGTCCGAGCCTCCACTGCCCAAGGTCGCTCGATAACCCGACCACCCATCAGACCCTTCGGGGGAGACTGCTCGATCTTATACCTTTTTCATTCATCGCACTCTTGAACAAATTGGTATACTTCATGCCGAACTCCTGGCCAATAGTAGTCTTGGGCGATCCTATCGTACGTCTTCTCGACCCCTAGGTGCCCTGACGTGACCTCCTGGTGAGCATCTCGCATGACTCGGACTCGGTGTTCGGCCGGTACCACTAGTTTCCAGCTATCGTCTTCCCCCGTGATTGGGCCCAACATAGGGTCGAATCATTGTCGATAAACGAGCCCATCTTCCACCCTCCGTCACTTATATTTCCGGGGATTTCCTCGAATTTCCTCGATTCTTTTTACGTACCAGGGATCTCTCACCTCCTCAAACGCCGCGACTCTCGCCTCCTCCGACTCTTCCTCGTATATCCTCGACAGTGCCTCGGGTACTCGATGCATGGCTCCCTTACAATGCTCTATCCTAACGTCCCACTGCTGCAATTCAAGGGCCCATCGAGCTAATCGACCCGTTGGTTCCTTGAGGTGTTGCAACCACCGTAATGCGCTGTGGTCCGTGATCGCTCGGAACTCATATCCTTCGAAGTATGGACGCAACTTCTTAATGGACCATACCAGGGCGGGGCACTTCTTCTCCGTAGTGAAATAATTTCCCTCAGCACTGGAGAGTACTCGGTGGATGAACACGATGGGGTGTTCTCCGTCATCGAATTCGTGGGAAAAGACGGCTCCGATGGCGTCATCGCTGGCGTCGCACTGTACCGTAAACTCTCGACTGAAGGCGCTCCACTGACACGCCTGAGTCTTCTTAATTAGCTCTAGCAGGCTGAGTTTAATATCACTCTCTTTCTCGATAAACCTTGAATACCACCCCACCATGTCGAGGAACCGCCTAAGTTGCCTCTTCGTTTTCGGCACTGGGTACTGTAGAATTGGTTCCACTCGTTCCATGTCCGGCCTCAACCCCTTTTGGTCTAATAGGTACCCCAAGTACCTTACCCTTAAACACCCGAACTCACAATTTTTTCAATTAACCGTCAGCTGGGCATCTCGAATCTTGGTTAGTACTATTTCTAACCATTTCTGATGCTCTTCGAGAGTATCAGTAGCTATAATAATGTCGTCCAGATATCCGAACACGTGTGGTTCCGTCTCCGGGCCGAAAAGCGTATCTATGAGTCTCTGGAATATTGCTGTATCGTTGGTCAGCCCGAAGGGCATCCTTTTAAACTGCCACAACCCCGATCCTGGAACCGCAAAGGCAGTGTACTGTCTACTTTCTTCGTCGAGTTCCACCTGAAAGTAGGTGTTCTTCGGATCGACATTTCATATATACTTGGCTCGTCGCAGTTTGTCGAGGATGCCATCCATATTGGGTATTGGATAAGAGTCCTTTATGGTCCGAGCGTTAAGGTCCCGGAAGTCGATGCAGAATCTGAACCTCCCGTCCGATTTCTTCTGAATTGCTGGAGCGTGACACCATGCACTCGCAGATCTCTCGATAATTCCAGTGCGGTGCATTTCTCGGACTGCTTCTTGTGCTACCATCCACATGGCTGGTAATCGCTGTAGGGTGCGTGGCGGATTGAAGTGTAGTCTGTCAATTCGATGTGGTGCTCCGTGAGGTGTGTGGGAGGCAGTCGGTCGCCGGTTTGTGCACTAACCGATCTACAATCTCCTTAATCCGTGCAGCCTCGCTCGGTATCACCTCCGTCAACCCGGCACACTCGGCCCTAATCGCGGGAGTGGCATCCTCGACGCTTGTGGCAAAGGTTACTCTAGGCTCCCTCGAAATCGTTACAGTAAGTTTCATTTCCCCCTCTCTGCGAGCCGTCACACAAGGCTTACTCGAAACCGTTGCACCAGGTTCCACGCTTTTCTCGCCTCGAGCCGTCCCACAAGGCTACCTCGAAACCGTTGCACAGTTTCCTGTTTCTCTCACGAACCGTCACACCAGGCTCACTTAAAACCACTGTACCAGATTTCATTGTCCTATTCCCTCGATCCCCCCTGATTTTCTCGACCGGCCCTGCCGGGTAACTCGTCCTCGATCCTCCACAAGAGTACGTTTTCCATGGCGCAGAGCGTAGGGGGCTCCACTACGCCCTGGCCATGCCGTTTCTGCTACGATGATTCTGCTACAATCAGCGTTAGGGCATTTCCGAGGCGAGTTGCCTTCTCGACCGCATTCTTGACACGATACCCCCCGAAGATTTTGCTTGGGCAGTCAGCTGCTCTGTGCCCTACCAACTGATGATAGTGGTGGCGGCTTGGTTGTGGTGAGTAGGGATAGCGAGTATGGTGCCCGCTGGCTAGCAATTACCATACGTCCACCTCCTGTTGCGAGGAGGGTTGACGTCATCTGCCGCCGATTCTAGAGGCCCACGACCCCGAGGTACCAGGAAAAGCTGTGATGCCCGGTCCCGATCCTTTGGTCGTTCTCGGTTCTCTTTACGTGTGTTTTCCCTTGTTCGGATGTTGTCGTCTCGTCGGCTCCTGAGGACGCCACCACAGCTGCTAGCTTCTGTGTTGCTCTGTGGGGACCAGTATAATTAGTTCCCGCTATCCTCGATTTTTCTCAGCGCGGTGGCGAGCGATATTTTTCCTTAATCGCTTACCGCCTCTCCAGTTCCCGACCGTAGCGTGTAATAGAGTCGAAGCTATCAATATTCTTCCCCCACAGCGCATCCTGGTATTCTGGTCGTAAGTGGGTGAACGTTAGATTTAGCTGCTCCCTCAGTGCTGGAGGTCTCTTGAGGTGCGCTATTATCCTCCGGAATTTCGTGATGAACGGAGCTATCTTCTCTTTTGAGCCTTGGTATTGCGCCCGCAGCTCTTCTATGACATCATCCTCGTGTAGTTCTCCCACGAATTTCCACCTAAAGGCTTGTTTAAAAGTCTTGAAGTCCCATGAGCATATGTCATCCTGGTACACTTCATACTAATCTCCTGCGTCCCTTACTAGTATGCTCGCGAGACACGGCAATAGTTGTACGTCAGGGATTCCAGTGGCTCGTTTCCACGCCCTCAGCCGTGATATGAATTGCTCGGGAAATTCTTGTTCTTCACCCGAGTACTGCAACCCCCAGCCCTTCAATGTCTTAATGATGTGGAGGCTGCAGCCTACAACATGTTGTCTCTGTATGGTGGCGGGCTCTCATGGCCACGATCTTGTCGCGACCTCTGGTGAATCCGAGGAGGCTCTCCGACTCGGCTCTGTCGATTCCGTGTTGCGACTTCTCTATCACTCTCATCTGTGTCATTTTCGGGACTTAAATCCCAAAAATCGGCTCGTAACCGACTTGAAGACAATATCGGCGGGGCATAATCCTCCGAGTCTGAACTCGAGTAGCTCGGCACTAGTATTTTCCGCCGCCACCGGGGAGTGACATGAGGTCGTGGCTTATTGGTTGTGCGCACGAATCCGTCTCCGCTTGGCACATATTCATCATGTAGGTCGTCGCCATCTTCCCTGCCTTGTGTTGTGGCTGAAGGTCTTGATTGATGCCCCATTCCTTTGCGTTTCGCGCCCTGCGAGAGCCAGGTGTCTCCACCTACCTCACCCTCCGCCAACGGATCCGTTGAGGTCCGGCAGAAGGCGGGAATGTCATGTCGCAGCCTTAACCTATTCGGCGTGTCACGTAAGCGTGGTTGCGGGAGTTGCAGGTACTGCCTCGTACTCGCATCTCGCACTTCTTCGACTCCGATGCGGGGAATTTTATTGCCGCCTCGCTAGGTAATGCGGACGCTTGGTGCTGGTTAGTGGTTCCATTTTGTACTGCCGCCGTGTTGTGTGATGCCGTCCACACCGTCTGCATCACCGCGGTTGTCTTAGCCGCTTCCGGGATCGACGACAGGCCCCCGTTGCCAAGCCACCCCGTTGGTGGTTGATTCGGCTGTTGCTCTGCATCCGTCTCGTCTCCAAGGTCGCTTTGCTCCATCAACAATTTTTCCTCTCCTGGTGCCATTACGCCGTCGACTTCGTCAGTTTCCGGATACCATGGCACGTCTGCGACTCCTAAGGTTCTTAGAATGCCTCGAAATAGCCTTTCCGCCTTAGCCCTGAGGCTACCTCGAGTATTCAAGCCTCACGTCGACAGGTGCTGTTCTATTACTTCCGTAGATTACGTCCCGGAATTGGGCTCGATACTCTCTCCGCCTATTGAGTTCCCTCATTTTCTTTTGGTATTGGCATACTTTCGTCGTTTTAGGAGCTATTATGCTTTTCTTATTTCTCTTTAGGCGTCTCTAATGACCATCAGTAAGTCCAATATGAACCGAGGCAGACGGAAAGAACTCAAACCGGAGAAAGAAATTTTTCTTTGCCAGACTAGTAGCCTCGACCCTGTAAATGCCACAAACAAAACCTCGACCCTTTTTACGCTGAAAATCTGAAAAAGAAAACCTCGACCCTTTTAACTTCCTTATTTAGTTTCGTTTCGTAGAATTCGTAGTTAATTTCGACTATTACTTTGCTGATCTGAAATAACTTAGGGGGGCGGGGGGGAAGGTTTTCTGAAAATAAAAATTTCACGACCCTTCTAACCCATCAACCCGAGTTCTACACTACTCGTTGTTGCTAATTGTACCGTTAGTAGGACGCCATTTGTGACGTTATGGTTTGCTTACTCACCCTGCTAGGTTCTATTATGTTAATAAAACCCAATAGCAACCTCAACACTCACTATTACCTCGCAGTTTCTCCCTACCCGCCAAACTACCACCCGGCAGGAGACTTAACTCTCGATGAAGCGGGGTTCCAAAATAGCAACAACCACCACTCACTCCTTACAGCGACTAACAACAACCCGCGGCGACCTTGATGATAATTCTTACTATCTTTATCTGAAATGGAATTAACGGACAGGCACACAAGGACTATCAACACTCGCAAATAACACAATTTTATTTAACACAACTCTATTGAATTTATTAATATACGTTGATGGCGGTTGCCGCGTCTCTCCTTCCGCTCGCACTCGGGTCTGCTTACTCACAACCTGTAACAACCAAAATTCCACGATATCACCGCGACTTCCTTGTTATTACCTCCTGGAGTGGTCGTAGTGTACCTGAAAACCTGAAAATGCCTCGACCCCGATCCTGTAACCCACACAGTCACTTTCACCAATTGCCGATCACTCTACTTACTAGGCTGCTTGTCTTGGTACACACGATACTAATTTTCTACTCTTTGATGTTGCTCAACTATGAGTCAGAATTAGAGAGAGCGGGCGCTTTGCTTCTTTCTAGCTCATCACCTCGCTTTTCCTGTTAATTATTGAACGTCGCGTACACTAATTGGCATGTCCCTTTTCTTCCCCCATGACCGCTTCCATTATCATGATTTTCGATAAGTTAGAACGGTTATAGGTCAGGATATGGGCATGCGTAATAATTCGTGCTGCCCTACTCCGCCTACCATGCCTAATTACCTAGCGCGCGATCCTCAACTTTCGAATTCGTGACGGCATGGACCTTCTCTATACCCCAACCAATGTCAAGCGCCCGCCCCGGCGCCTCCTTGGTGCTGTAATAATTGTTCTTACCCCTGTCCGGCTGACTGTCCCTTACGCGGTCACAGACCGCGCAAAGCACACCTGCGCTCCCTCTCTGCCCCGCTCTCTCTCTCTCCTAATCCGGCCAGTGCGCGCGGGACGTGCGCGCTATCAGTCGCGTCTCTCGTTATATGCAATAACTATATAGAAAAATTTATTATAATTGCATGGAACATCAATGCCATCAAAGATTGAGCTGCTTTCCGTTTCGCCGGCTCTTCTATCTCACTTGAGACCTGAGAAAAGTAATAAATACCACAAAGAATCATTTCATATTTTATTAAAAAAGATAAAAATATGATGAAATGGTTATACTTATCTAATATCTGATTTTTAATAATTAGACGTCCAATAGTTTTATTAGAATTAAAATTATTTTAAAAACGGCGTGAACAGGTCGCATTCTAATAATAATCTGTTCTAATAAATAATCAAACACGTTAATAAATCATCTGCACGGCAAATTGTTATTAGCAATGTGAAAGTTAGCTGTTAGCTATGCAGATTAAAAAAAAACAGACCCATTGTAGCAGTGAATAATCCGGTCGATAACGTAACAGCGCCATCTACTGGATGTCGTTCAAAACGAGAAATATTGTAATCGGACTATTGGACAGATCCGACTGACTGACACAACTTGGACGCTGTTACGTTATCGACCAGATTATTGACTGGTACTATTGTGTTTTTTTTAATCTACATAGCTAACAGCTAACTTTCACATTGCTAATAATAATTTGCCATGCAGATTAATTATTAGCGTGATTGATTATTTATTAGCACGTATAATTATTAGAGTTCGACCTGTTCACGCCGTTATTGAAATAATTTTAATTCTAATGAAACTATTGGTCGTATATTTATTAGAAGTCAGATATTAGATAAGTTTAACCATTTCATATTTTTATCATTTTTAATAAAATATGAAATGATTCTTTGTGGTATTTATTACTTTTTTCAGGTCTAAAGTGAGATAGAAGAGCAGGCGAAACAAAAAGCAGCTCGATCTTTGATTTCATTGATGTTCCATGCAATTATTACAGATAAAATTTTGGCAAACCAGAAAATCAATAGCTTTTACTTAACTGTTCAGCTGTTCTGCATACTACAATCTGCACTTGTACTTTTCATCTCCTGCGCGCAATAGTATTAATTATCGATTATATTGCCATTTTATATATGTAATGTAAGTATTATTTTAATCCATGAAATATTAATGAAACTGAATATTTAATATAATATTTTTGTATAAGATGATGATTTTCCTCGATCAGGCGGGGGTCATGTATGAAATAAAAACACTTTATTTCATGTAATATTTTTTAATAGAGCGACGTTTCGTTGACTGGTGTGTCAACCTCTTCAGGCTAAAAAGTTTTTTATTGTCAAACAAATTGTACAAAGTCAAAGATTCTAATTTTTTACAAAAATATTAAAACGTAATGTTACCTCTTAAAAGTTGTGTATGTTAACGCATATTAACAAGTCGAACGACGGATATTATTGCGCCGCATTTTTTATTTCGAAAATGCGATGGATAAGCCATACAATTCGCACTTATATACCTCACAGCGAAAACGAATATAGATGCGAAACCAAAACAATAACATCAGATCGTTAGCATTTGAATTTCCTTAATACCGGGATATATGATTTATTCAAAGTCAATATGTCTTCTTTTTTATTTATGTTATTGTTATGACATTTTATGTGCATCATTTCGGACATTAATCTTTTTTTATAATTGCTCTCATTATCCAGAATTACCGCTCCCTCCCAATCAAATTGATGGTTAAACGAGTTTTGGTGCATATTGGCTACCGAATCTTCATTTTTGGTATTTCTGTGTTCATTAATTCGTTTTTTTTAGGGTTCTTTTTGTTTTTCCTATATAAGCCGCCGGACAATTTTTACATGTAAATTTGTATACAATAACATAAATAAAAAAGAAAACATATTGACTTTGAATAAATCATATATCCCGGTATTAAGGAAATTCAAATGCTAACGAACTGATGTTATTGTTTTGGTTTCGCATCTATATTCGTTTTCACTGTGAGGTATATAAGTGCGAATTGTACGGCTTATCTATCGCATTTCCGAAATAAAAAATGCGGCGAAATAATATCGGTCATTCGACTTGTTAACATGCGTTAACATACATAACTTTTAAGAGGTAACATTACGTTTTAATATTTTTGTAAAATATGAGAATCATTGACTTTTTACAATTTGTTTGACAATAAAAAACTTTTTAGCCTGAAGTGTTTGACACACCAGTCAACTAAACGTCGCTCTATTAAAAAATATTACACGAAATCAAGTGTTTTTATTTCATACATGACCCCCGCCTGATCGAGAAAAATCATAATCTTATACGTAACAACCATGGAGGGTGAAAAAAACTTCAATTCAATAAAATATTTTTATTTACTGATTATTTGAAAATTGATTTTTACATTGGTATTGATTTATGAAATATAAATGACATTTGGAAGGATGATATGAATCATAAAAGCAGGTAAAACAGAAATAGTCTCGGCACCAGGAACATTTTACAAAGCTTAAAGCATTACAGGCACATTTTTTCAATCTTTTATCAGGAACGCAAACTTCTTTGACATTCATAAATACATCACGGTCATTTATGAGTTTAGAATGAAACCAGAAATATTAGATCATGTTTCTAAATAATGTTGCAGAGAGTTGGTGATGGATAAGTGCATGGATTAAAATAGCATTATCCGTGGTATTTAGTTGACGCTCTAATTGTACCATATCAGAACAATTTTGCAATCTCTTGACAAAATACTTTATTTGTCTGTGTAGGTACACATCCAGAAGTTGGCAGAGTGGTGTACGGTTTGGCGGAATAAACTTGAGTTGGAAGTACGTCCACCTTCCTTGTCTTTAAAAACATCATATAAGGATGATTTTGTCTGTCCTTTCCAAGAATCCAAAACAAGTGTAAAATTATTTTCTTGTACATATGGTAATATAACATTTGCGTTTAATTCTGATATCAGATTTGATGATAATTCAACAGATATCGAGGAGGTTAGGTAAGTACTTTTGTACTTCCCTGATAAATTCTGTCCTGAAACCTCTTCGAGACATATCAAGATTTTTGGAAGTAATTTTCCAGATGGTGTTACCGAATTGCACAGTATAAGAGTGTGTCATTTTGTTTAAGTTTTCGACAGTTTTCTGACCAGTGTGCTCCAAAGTGCGATTAACTTGCAATCTATATTCCCATCCCATCTGGTCTGTGTTAATAACGAAATCAAGATTGCTACTCTCAAGTGACCTATGTTCAGTTTGTTTCACATACATGGTAACTCTCCTTTGGCTTATACGGGATTCCTCTTTAAAACGCTTAAGCCATGCTGAAGATTAAGTGAAGTGGAAAGTATCAGACTCATATTGCATTGATGCTTGTAATGCCCATGTTTGTAATGCATTAGTATCAACGTGTTCCTTCTTCTCACGAGCTTCTCTGAATCTGTAGTACGTCCAATTTTTAATTGCTTCTAATTTATCATACTGTGAACCTCCATTGATAATTTCTGTTTCCCATCTTGTCAGCTCATCTAATCTGGGCACATACTTTCCTCCATATACCTTGAGCGTTGAATATTTCCAATTTGGATGCTCCCTTTCAAGGTTAACGATTACAATTTTTTTTTTCTAAGGAAATTTTATCCAACATTAACTTTTTCTCGTCTAGTACATACTCTTCAGAACTCTGATTGCAGAGGTCTTACCAGAATTCTCTTCTGATTCTGATGGAGAATTAGCAGTACTGTAATCACATGCCATTTCATCTTCATTGGAAATCTCATTAGATTCAACTAATTCAATCTCATTAGAAAACGTAATGTCTTGAATGTAATCCACTAATAGAGCCATATCGATACCAAGTGCATTTACATTTTTACAAATGGATTTAGTTAGCACATTATTAATAAATCCTTTCATCTCAAGAACGTTCATACAAACAAAAACACAATCAGTCATAAATTCTTCGAATTTTTGAGGATCCTCAATATCGGTATCCCCCTCCATTTCAATATAAAAATTAAAATTAAAAACGTTTAAGAAATCTAATTGTATGATCCAGTAAAAAATAAAAATCTATATAAAAATATCTAATTGCGCAACTGATTCAATAAAAACCTAATACAAAAATTTATTCAATAAAATAGAATTGATTTCATACAACAATAAATATATAAGAAATCTAACTAATCTAATCTAATTTGATCACAAAATAAAATAATATGATAATTAAATAATTAAAAAGAGCTAACCTGCTTATGTACAAAATGATCGTTTATTATATTAAATTAATTAGAACATTATTAATATTATAATATATATAAGTAAATAAAATAGAATAAAAAAATAAAATAAGAGAAATAAAAAATATTAGCGTAACTATTGTAACGCGTTACCTAGCGCGATTCAAATCTGCCGCGCGAAGGCAGTGAGCGCGCACGCGCAGCTCCCGCGCAGCCGAGTTGAGGCTCGCGCGCGTACTGAACCGGTCTTGTGACGCGTAATATGCCCTTCGGATGTCGCGAAGCTGCTTTCAAATATAGCAAGTCAGGGCAGCCATCTTAGCTTGCGCTATCGTGCCGAGCACAAGTGCGTGTACTCTCTCCCGCGTATTTTACGTCTGTGTAGGTTGCAGTTTTTTATAGCGAACATCGCGAGTGTGTGAGTCGACGCACCGACACCACAGTGCTAGAGAGAGTGAGAGAGAGCGTGACCACGCCGCGAGTGCCACAGGAGCGAGAGTGAGACAGCGAGCGAGGAGCCGGCAGACAGCCCGCCTGCCGACCCAGCGAGTGCGAGAGAGAGAGAGAGCGTCGCTTCTGCGAGAGCGAGAGAGAGAGAGAGAGAGAGAGAGAGAGAGTCGTGTACACCAGCTGCTCCTTCTTAAAGTAAGTTTTCATTCTCTTCTCTCGCGTATTACATGTAAAGGCCTGCACGGAAATCGCCCCGTGCAAGCTTTCTGTTACGTGTACGCGCGGGCAAGTGTCAGCCCGCCGTACTTAACAA
>JAPYZP010003305.1:0-11761 GCA_030522985.1 Torymus sinensis | reverse complement strand
AGGATTTGATACATACCAGGAGATTCTTTCATTAAATAAAATGGTCCACTGTGAACTATAGAAGGGTTTTTCCCGAGAGAAATGGTAGTCTTCAGAGTACCCGTTGAGTCCTGCCTAGAGACGACAGGGGAACGGGCACCCCTCGGCGAGGATTTAGGGGAGTATTGCTCCACCTTGGTACGAAACTGATCGCCCATCATTGTTCTAAGCTCTATTTCATTGCACTTTCACCCACAAGAAAGAGACTTCGCCAAGTGACTGACGATGGTTATCCTCAGTTACCCTCAGCACGATAACTGCCTGAAAACAAAAGACAATGCCAGAATACGGACAATTATCAGCACGAGCCAAAAAACTTGTTAATCAAGCTTGATTTAAGCACGACAACTCGACATTATCAGTGAGAAAGTCAGTCTAGCGAGACTCAACACCCTAATAGCAAAAAGCTATCACTTGGCGCAGCTTCTACATACCACGGGGCAATCCGAGTTCGTCTCCTTCACGCTCGTGCTATCGTTATAAACAAATGTTCATTGATAACAAAGCAAACCCTACAGCACAGCATTCCACAGATTGCGTATACGGCGGTGCTCTCTCCCTCTCCCTCCCTCGCTCGGCGCTGGCCGCGAACACTCTCCCAGAGATTGCACATAACCTTACCCGCTCAGTCCCTCGTTACTTCACACATCATTCAGCCCGAAACCTAACCGCCATACTACTCGCCTTATCGTGTAAATTATTGCCACTGCTCGCCCCGAACTCATCCCTATCGAACAAACGAAGCCCGAAGGAGCTGGTTTTACGTACTTTGCGATGATTCTCGCAGCATAACGCTGACAGAATCGAGCGTCAATGTCCTCTCCCGTCGTCGCCGTCTCTCTTTTTCTCTCTCTCGCTGTACGCACGGTAGTAGTGGTATTGGTGGTGGTGTCACATCGCCGTCCGCCGTCGTCGCCGCGCATAGTAGCACCACACACGCATCTGCTGGCCAACTTAGGACGCGCGCCGCCGTCTCTGCGACGCGAGACTACGTGAGCAACTCGGTCGTCGCGCCGCTCTCCTTCGCCAAATACTTTACTTAGCGTGAGGAGAGTGAAATGAGTTTTTCAGAGTATATATATGTATAGTAAAATATAGGTATAAGTGCTGCGTGCATGTGCGCATGCGTGTGTCTCGCGGTATTCGATTTTTAGAGGTACCTACCTATTGGGGATTAAGCGATTACAGCAGTGCCAAAATTCCTATGTTAATTTACGCTGGTGGTAAAATTTGGAAGCTGAAAGAGAGTCGATTTTCACTATATAAAATATAATTGAGTGTTGGGCGATATGAGGAGATTGCTATGCAGGGCACTATATTTTAATTCCCTTGTACACTATAATTCATTTATTAATATTTTTTTATTTTTTTTTTATTTTTGTCACTATATTTTTTTCCCTTTTAATTTCCTTAAGGTGCCTTTTCATGCGCAATGCTAAAACGCTAAAACGTCCAAAAAAGTATTGATAACTTCTAAACTGTTCTAATGTTTGAGTCGAGCGTCCACGCTCAAATGTTGAACACAACGAACTTTTTAGCGTTGTAGCGTTTTAGCTTTGCGCATGAAAAGGCACCTTTATAGAAGTGACACTATTAGCGCGAAGCGGCAAGAGCAAAATGCAAAATTTCTATAACGTGACGAAAATTGAAAACTTTGGTAACTGTTTCATTTTGGAAAGTCTAAAATATCATTTCAGGGAGAGAAAATAAAACTAGAGAATACGATCTTTCATTTGCTTTTTTAAGAATTAAAAAATGTCGATTCCTGCCAAAGTTATGAACGTTTGAAATTGAGCATCGCAAAAGTGCACCAAAATTCGCAGACAGTCGAACAGTGAATTTTGGCGATTAAACAACGTATTTTCGATTCTCAATTTCAAACGTTCATAATTTTGGAAGGAATCGACATTTTTTAATCCTTAAACAAGCAAATGAAAGCTCGTATTCTCTAGTTTTATTTTTTCTCCCTGAAATGATATTTTAGACTTTCGAAAATTAAACAGTTGCCGTTTTAAGAAGAGGTTTTTTTGAAGACTTTCTTCAAAATAAAGCTAAAAGTGTCGAGAACTTTGGTTTTTTTAGCGTTAGGGTCTAATATTGCAGCTTTCTTCATATTTCTATATCCAAAAACGTATTCCACAGTTTCAGCCGAATCAGAGCTCCGGACCCCTGATCCTCTCCTCGTTAGTTTGAAAGAAATTTAGTCTAGACAAAAATAAAAAATTATACTTAGGTATAAATGAGGGATATTTGTCCAATGAGTAATTAATTACTTTGTTATACTTCATGTCACTTTAAATAATGCTCTATGACTGTTTGTAATTACTACATTTTTTTATTTACACAATTGTTCTTAAAAAAACGTGGTAAAATAGCTAGATGTTATATAATATAAATTACGAATAAATTTGTATTGAATTTCTTTAAATAAATTTCTTTAAATAAATTTCTTTTTTTTACAAATTATTAACCCATTAACAATAATTATTCTAATTATTTACTTTGAAATGAAAATAAGTTCTAAGAAAATTGTATGAAAATTTTAATTCTGTTACTTTAATGCACTGTCGTATTATCGGTATTATATAGGTACGCTTACACGGTATATCACTGTATTATTATGCTTATGTGCAGTGATTAAAATGCGAGTTTAAAGCTACTCATAAATGATGCATGCGGCATAATAATTGTAATGAGCCGCTGTAAACATGTCTGCGCGAAAATTATTGCTTATTCGAAACTTTTCGCTATCTCTATATAACTTAGTAAATATACGACATTTTTTTTCTTCTGAAAGACAAATTGATAATAACAACGCTTTTTGGCAAAAACAAATCAATATCTAAAAAAAAAAGAACGTTAAAAATAAACGTTGATCAGTGAACAAAAAACAATCAAAATAAAAACTTAATGACAAAACAATAACGGTAGCACAGTTTTTAAAACGTTGTTTAAACATGAAATGTTCATTTACAAAGGATCCATCACAATATGACGCGACCACGATGCTTCGTCATTTCAAATACTGCGCCTTTGACTTTCCAAAGTCACCTAACACTTCCCCACCACGACGACACTCGTGCACGTCGCAGTCGTCGCAGAGATCGCAGTTCTGCACCGTGTATAGTGTGTACAGTAACTGCACGAGTCCCATTCGGAGTGAGAAAGGCGCAGAGAGTCAGAAATCCGATATTCCGAATTCCCACCGTTGATGGCCATCATCATCTACAATACGTACATCTCTCATCTCGCCTCTACGCGTCCACACCTGGACGTCTCCTACGAGTACCATGGGACATTTCACGCCCAGCGTTCAGGGACCAGTTGCACAATACCATCGAGCCAGTACCGATTCCTGAACTAACCCCGCTGACGACGACATCGGAGCAGCCCACACTGCTGTAGTGCATAACACGACCGATAAAATGCCCAACAATGGCCCGCCGTAGCGAAAGCGCCCGCAATAACAGCAGCAGCAGCTCTTATCGGCCGCGCTAGCCTTGCCCGCGCGTTATCAGGAGCGCGCGCTCGCGCGCGCGTTGCAGTGTAATAGGTGATATACAGCCCCTGTCGCTACTCGCTCGAGAGGCACTTGACGTAAACAACGTCATCGCGCAGAGGAGGACCGACGACAATAAGAGTGGATAACATTCGCGTGTGCATATGCGCGCAGGTGTGATCGAGAGGTGCGAGACGACGAACGGATGCCAAGATGAGCTGGCTGAGGAGCAGCCCGCTCAGGAGCAGCTTCACGAAGCAGAGATCGAGGGACTCGCCGCCCAAGGACGCAGACCCGGTCGCCTGCTACGACAGCTTCCGCAAACACTGGCAGCAGAGCCACGACATCATCTGCCAGTCGATCGTGAGTTATTATTAGTCACTATTTGTTGTTTGTTGTTATTGGAGTGCAGTGTTGATATTTGTGGGCATAATTAATTTGATAACGGAGACGAGTCTTTCATTTCTGGAGAGTTGATAAGTGAATGTGCAGAGATTTACAATGTTTCTTTGGTCAAGAAAGTAAAGGTAGCTCTGAGCTCCTGGAAGGTTCTCGTGTTCTAGTTTGAATGGTGTTTACATTTATAGGTTGATTGGCTAGAGTATGATTAGAAAATGATAAGAAGTAATGGTGTGTTGTTATATTGTGCTATAAGAGTGGCAGGTGATTAATATGTATTTGGTTTTGTTATTTTACAGCCACCAAAAGGTATCCCTAGTCACGATGATGTTTTGGGAGTTGTCAATCATGTTGATCAGATGATAACGCTGTTGCTTCTGGAGCTGCGGGATTTTTCTCTTCAGCACAGACATCAAAATCAAAGATTACAGCAGAGAAATGTGGTAGCAGCAGCTCAGCTGAATACCCAGTGCTCCCCTTGCCTAGAACATTTATTAAGCGAAAATCTTCTTGATAAGCTATACGAATGGAGCACTCATACTGGAAGGTATGCATCTGAAATGATTCAGGAGATGAATAGATCAAATTTCTCTTTATTTATATTATTTGTGAATTTATAGATTTGGAGATGCCGTCCGATTACAACAATTAAAACTTTACGAATTGTTAATATCACACGATAGCTCTCTCTTAGCACATGAGCCTGTCACAAGACCCTTATTGCGTTTGTTAGACGAGTGTGCTGGAGATATAATGCCCGTAGAAGTACAAAATAAATTGGTTGTGTTGTTAAATCATATGTGTGTTGCTCTTGTTCAGAACACTGAATTTTTAGGTTTGTTTTTCCGACCTACAGCAACAGGAAGGAATAGGTACATAATATATTTTTTATCTCATCGAATCCTAGATATGGTAACATTACAATTATTTTGTTTCCAGGTTTATTATATTTACACTGTTAATACCTTACTTACACCGAGAAGGTGGTGTTGGTCAACAAGCAAGAGATGCTATGTTACTTTGCATGTCATTATCAAAAAAAAATGATGAAATAGGAACTTACATAGCTGAGGAATCACACATTTGCTCTGTAAGTTTTATTTCATTTTTTTCTATCAATATTATCAATGAGATATGAATAATAAATTACATGATTCAATTATACAGGTATTAGCTACAGGTCTCAGTGGATTGTATTCCTTACTTTCAAGAACATTAGATATTGAAAGTGAAGATTGGCATCGATTAACAGTAGATGACATCAATGATATGCCAGCCTTAACTCAGCTGATGAACTCCATAGAGTTTTGCAATGCAGTTGCTCAAGTTGTTCATCCTTTGGTCCAGAAGCAACTATTGGAATTTTTGTATCGTGGTTTCCTTGTACCTGTAATTGGTCCAGCACTTTTACAGGTATTTTTTTGAATAGTGAAATTTCCAGGTCCTCTGAAGTCTTTTCCGATTATATGTCACATCTTAATTAACATTATGCACAAGGAATATCAATTTTATAATTTCTAATGTACATCAAAGTCACTTTTACTCTTAAGTCTAATTATTCAATGTAGCATTGATTTACATTAGAAGGGGAAATACTGTTTTGTAAATTATTCACTTGTATTATTGCTCTGTGTGTTGATGCTTTGTGAATTGGGAAATGGTAATGGTGCCAACACGATTGATGATGATGATATTATTTTGCATCGTTCTCAGGAGTCTGTTGGCTTAGCCTTGGAAGAGCTTGATTCAGCCATGCATCGGGTTCGTATGTCTCGCTCATTCTATGCTTGCATTCGTCTTTTTCTCCAGTCGTTCATGCTTTATCTCTCTTATCTGTATTATGTTAATTTCTTTTACGTCTAAAGTTTTTTTCTTTGTTTTTGCTTATCCCTGCTTCTTTTTGTTATTATCAATAGCAGAAAAAAATCCGAAAAGAAACATTTTAGAGCTTTAGTTCACGACAGAAAAATGACGGTGTTCCTCCAAGAAAAATGGCTTTGCCTTTGGTTTGGAATTCCTAATGCTCGTGGGCATACATATAACCGCACGAATTATGATTTATTTAATTAATTTTTGGCATGTTTAAATTTTTACAGTAAAATAATTTATGGATCTCAAATAATACTTATAATTATCTTAATCATAATTTTTTTTTAACCAGACATCTGTGGACGAGTTAATTGCAGCAACGGCTTACTTCGACTTATTCTTACGATCGGCCACCGAGCCAGGCTTACTGCGATCGCTAATCAGATTCTTGCTGGAAGAGAATTTCGATGATAACCGGATCCTGGACCACCTGATTCGACGAATATCTTCCCAACGATCGAGGGTAATACATTAAACAAATACATCCCCAAACCTACTCGAATTAAAAAAAAGCACGCACAAGTTCGTAATTTAAAATGAAATCATTTCCTTCCGTACAGCTGAGCATGGTAACTCTTGCCCTGTTCGAGACGCTGGTCGATCTGAACTGTGAGGACGTAATGTTGGAGCTATGTTTAGGCGCTCTTGCACCCTGCTCACACGTAATGCTGTCGCAGCGGCGCCGGCTGCTGCGCGACCTCGACCCCTTCGGCCGTTGCGCCGAGAAGTTCTTGTCGCTCGCACCCAACTGCTGCGCTACCACGTCGCCGTCCATCGTCGTTGCTGCAGCGGCTCTCGCAGCTGCCTCCTCGCCGTCTTCCTCGCCCCGACTGCTGCGCCACGCGACGAGCGCTACCTTACCAAATTCTACTGGGACATCACCAGGACAGGTATGATGAGATCTTACATTCCTCTGTTGTAATGGTAAAAAAAAATATAAAGAGTTTTCAGTGAATATGGAATGTTCATTGATTTTAGCAACAGACAGCTGCATATAAAAATTCAAAACTATCTACGAACGTGGCTGCGGAGAGTTTGTACAGCAATTATTACGCTTACTTGAGAGACGCGAGACAGAAGATCGCATCCAGTCAATTAGCCTGCGTACATTGGTCCAGGAGGTATGAGGACGAGGAAGAAGATTACGAGGATGAGGAGGGCGATTGTACTGATAATGAAAATGGCAATTACGATGACGAATTTTATGAGGACGAATCCAGTATTAATAGCAGTGCTTACAACAGTCCTGATAAAGACATTAATAGTATGTTTGAACATAGTTATTTTTGCTTTACAGTATCCACCAATGGATTACAGTAACCAATAAAATTTTGTTGTTTATATTATTAAGCATTTAAAAAAAATACAAATATCTTTATTTTCAGCGGCCGCCGTCTTATCCGATCAGGAACCAGCAATACGAAAGAACAGCACTGACGAAAAAGTTGACCGGATCATAGCCAGTTTCACGGATAAAACGCCAGATTCCCATTCATCGGAAATCGCAGGCAAACTCACCCCAGCTGAGCGGGAAAAACTGAACACCGACATTGCCGAATTACTTGGGGAAACTTTGGGAGATTACAAGAGCGAAACTCCCGATGAGCGAAGTACGTCTGACGTTAAGAGTCCCACGGGTACTATCGAGGACTCCAACATTACGCTCAACTCCTTGCAACTTTCCCTCAGCGGAGGCGAGAGCAGTGGCTATGAGAGTTTTGCGTTCAAGGGCTCGAGCGAATCCACTCCCGTCAATGATTTGGATGAGGATGACTCCAAGAAGGGCTCTGATCATGTTTTCCCCTCCTCGTCCAAGAGCGAGACGACTAGTGAGTCCCATCAGAGTAGCAGTCAGTCAAAATCGAGTCAGGATTTCTCCACGAGTGGTCGACGAAGGCAGACGCAACAGAGGCGACGCAGGCTACAGAGAAGGAACGCGGTGACAAAGGATGGCAGTTCGAGGCAGCAAGACATTGTCGACGGACCGCCGCCTAGCGTTGGAATATTTCTTGATGTTATTTTGAAGAAGCTCGAGTGTATGACGGACAACTGTGTCTATGTCAACTTGCACCTCACGGGACTTATCAGCCGACTTGCCATCTATCCCCAGCCCCTCTTGCAATCTTTTTTACTTAATCACTCGTTAGTCTTCCAACCGAGTATCAGGTCTCTATTCCAGGTAAAACCCTATGCATTTCTTTATTTGTTTTACGTGTCGCGAGCTCCAAGTCAGATTATTTAAAATATCGTTATTTTTATAGGTACTTGCATCGTTAAAGCATAAGATAGATGGATTCCTAGCGAAGCAGCAAGAAGATTCGGTTAATGTCTTAGTGGAACAAGCTAGAGTATTTTTGATCTCTCGAGAAAACAGGCTAGTTAACGCAAGAAAAAACGTCCTTGAAGCCGCCGCACAATTTCCTAGTCCAAAAAGAAATAACGTTGGTGGAGAATTCGTTAGTATGAATGCGACATCAATGACGTCCTTACCTGCGACAAGAGGTATGATAAGATATTCTAATTAACCTGTTTCCGCTATTTGAAAGTTTTATCTTTATTATGCGAGTTTTAACAATCAAATCTGTGGCTTCGAGGCATAACAACATAAGTCCACTTTTTGAGTTTCTGAGAAAAACGGGTTTTAAGGTTCAAACTTATTCGTAAGATCGAAATAAACTAGATAGGGCGCGATACTGTAAATAAATCTAAAAGTGCTGCTCTCGTTTATTTTCGGATCATATTCTTTAATTTAATTATGAATCGGATCAATAAATTACAAAATTAGCAATAAATCAACGAATTCTTATTACTAATCATAAGATTTATATTTCCGTGAAATTTCTATTAAATTTACGATCATTCGGCATATTGCACATGTTAAACAGCGCGGACGATCGTGAGGTTCAAACACATGCGTAACGCGCAAGTGCAAGCAAGCGAAAGACGTTTGTCGAATACTACAAAGATTCTTCAATCCGATTCAAGAATTTCTCGGATGGTTTTGATACAATAATATACATATATTTCATTTAATTGTAATTCATAATCCCAACATAGGTTTAAAGCAATATTATATCTAATCATTTTAGTGAAAGACTATTGAAATCATTTTTATTTTCAAGAAATTTTTCTTTTAGAGGTACAAGCATCTGATACACAAACACCCCCATCGACTCAAATTAATTATTATAATCAAGAAATAGTCTAAAATTTGATCTAGTTATTGTACATATTTTATATGAAATCATTTTTATATTCAATTAAGATAGATACAATAAATTACAACTACAATAAACCATCAAATGATGGACTTATGTGGTTATGCCGCGCACAAAATCTGAAAAATGGACTTATGTGATTACGTTTTCGGTACATTGTAGTTTTAGTGCAATAGTTTAACTACTGCTGACATTTTTAAATGAAAAAGACCTATTTAAAGATACAAAATCCAAGATTTTCCCGGTTTAAAAAAAAATGGACTTATGTGGTTATGCCTTGACGCCACAGAAATGTTCTCTACTTTAAACTACAGCTTTTATCTTAAAATACTATTTTTCCAAAATAATTTTAACGGGGTAATAAACCAATAAAATAATTTTGTAATTCTTTTAGCTCTAGAGCCAAAGAGAAGAAGTTTAACATCTTCATTAACACAAATGTTCAGAAAAACCACGAATAGTTTGGAATCGCATCTTATGTCGACTGATTCAGTTAATAGCAATGACTCGTTTTCCTACATTGCTGAAGAAGAAACTACCAACGGCAACCATAAAAACAAGTAAGATAAAACTTATGATACCTATTGAAATATTAAAATCATATTTATCATATTGTTTAAATATATAACAATTTATTCCTAACTCCGTGCGGAAAACTGGATTTTCCGTATCTATCTTGCGTCTGCAAAATATCTTTTTACGTGCACGTTTGATTAGTCTTTCGACAAGTGACATTTCACGGATGCAAAACAGACCGAGAATCAAATTTCCCTCGCGAAGTTAAGAAAAATAGTATAGATAATTCGTGTACAAGCTGATTCTTGCACTCGTTGCGTAATGTACTATTCCTATGGTTTCTACTATATTTTATTTTTATTAATTTATTGTAATTATAAAGGTAGAATATAAAGGAGTTGAAATCTGTTTGTATGTACGAAGCTTCTTCTAGTTTTTAATTATTAATTTGAAAATCTGTCTTAGTGCCAGAAACCACGATTTCAGTGCGTGGGAAATGCCGAGTAAAACCAGTCGTCTTCAAACCGTCGTTCTTTGTGCGGTGATACTTGACGAGTGGTTAAAGGAACTAGCTGCAATAACTCAAGAACACACAATCCTAAGTTGGTTTACCGCAGCTGCTGCTTCCAACAGTCCGAAAATCGAATCTTGATTCGCGAAGTCAACGAAAGTATATTTATAATCGTCCGAGAAAGTCAATGAAAGTAATGGTAGAAATTTAATTTTTATTTTTCATAGGATTTTAACTGAGTTTTAACTGAGTTTATACGAGCTTACTCATATCCAAAATTTCATTAACCCTTTATTTACCAAATTTACAGAAGCTAAGATTATATATTAGCTTTAAGTATTGTCGTGATGAATGATACTTTATTAGATGATAATATTTTTGCAATATAGCGTATTATTAAATTTTATTTTTTTAGAACTAAAAGAAATTGTACTTTGTTGCTTAAAATCATCTTTATTACATGTGTAGTATGTTAATTTTATTATAAATGTTATACAAAGCAGGAAATCATAAGTGTATACAGAGTTATGTACAGTGGAAAATAAAGGGTTAAGAGCGCATGAATAGAGTATATGCAATTGGAATAGTACTAATTTTCATTGCCAACTATAATAAGGCAGAATTGGGTTATAATAGTTATCTTAGAAATTTTGGAATCTTACTTAAAGAAACAAACAGAAAATATTAAAACCATTCGTTACGCATAATATTAGTTACGCCACGACTTGACCGCGTTACATAGGTAATGCCAGTGTATCTGCAATGTTCGCTGCATCGCCGTTTCACGCTTAACGATCATTTTGATGTTTGATGAACGATAAGCGTGGACTGAAGGTATCCGTGCCAAAAGATGAAGTTAAAAATTTTGTTATTGGAACTTTATTCAATGACTTTTACTATTAATATACTGTATCCTATGAACTGAATTAATATAGAAATTGGCATTTGCAAAACTTTTGGCACATTTGTTTAAACGGTGAACATACACCTGTGTTATTTACCGGTTACACAGCTGTGTAGATAATGTATTAGTTTATACATAACTGTATAGATCAATTTTTATTGTATCGAGACTGAATTGTAAGAGTACAATGATTTTTCCACCCTGTGCTTAAAAGAGAAAGAATTATTAATTTAGTGTATCTAAATTATTACAAATTCTAACATAACCTGAATTATGTTCATTTGGAAGAACAAATTTTTTTAATTTCCTTGCGATAAAGTTTTAATAACAACAGTATCATAATTGAATCACTAATTTTTCATAACTATTGTTAAAAATAATTATTAAAATTATATGCAAGACAAATAATCAAATGTCACTGCCAACTGTCAAAAAATTATATAATTCAACATCTTTGAAAAATCGCGTACACTAACAAATTTAATGGAGCGTATTAGATAACATAGATATATATTTTCTAACAATTTTTCCATATTTTTACGATACCGGATAAATAGAAGATTTCATTTTTACTTACATTGCTTTGATTTCGCCCGTGATTTTTAAACAATAACAAATCTTGTTTTGATTGCTTTTACCTGTATTAATTTAGTAGACATGACATAGAAATAATAATAAAACTGGAATAGCTTGCATAATTTGTAAGTATATAAAAATGACAAGTAAAGTGATCAAAATAATTATGTAAATAAGAGCCTTATGTTTGTAAATAACAAAAATAAATTTAATTATTATCAATCCTAAAA
>JAPYZP010003304.1:0-11764 GCA_030522985.1 Torymus sinensis | reverse complement strand
ACTTCTGAAAATAAATCTGTCAGTGACAATGAATTGATGCAATTAGAACAACAAATAAATGATATTACTGGAAACAATTCTTCTGATGAAAGTGGTGTAGCAGATGATATTAGTAATGAATCTAAAACCTTTGAGATGAGTGCTTCTAAAAATAAATCTGTCAATGACAATGAATTGATTCAATTAGAACAACAAACCAGAATTGATATTATTCAAAACAATCCTCTTGATGAAAGTGTTGTAGCAGATGATATAAAAAATGAATCGATGGAATCTAATGAATCTAAAACAATTGAAATGTGTACTTCGGAAAATAAATCTGTCAGTGACAATGAATTGATTCTATTAGAACAACAATCAACAATTGATATTATTGAAAACAATTCTCTTGATGAAAGTGGTATAGCAGATGGTATTAAAAATGATTCTAATGAATCTAAAACATTTGAAATGAGTGCTTCTCAAAATAAATCTGTCAGTGACAATGAATTGATTCAATTAGAACAACAAACAACAATAGATATTACTATAAACAATTCTCTTGATGAAAGTGGTATAGCAGATGATATTAAAAATAAATCAATGGAATCTAATGAATCTAAAACAATTGAAATGAGTACTTCTGAAAAGAAATCTGTCAGTGACAATGAATTGATTCAATTAAAACAAGAAACAATTGATATTTCTGAAAAAAAATCTTCTGATGAAAGTGGTATAGTAGATGATATTAAAAGTGAATCTAATGAATCTAAAACAGTTGAAATAAGTGCTTCTCAAAATAAATCTGGCAACGATAGTAGTTTAGAAAAAGAGTCTGATAAAGTCCAAAATAATCTTCATGCTTCAATTGTTGAATCCAGTACTCAAAATAACACTAAAACCAGTCCTCAAGAATCGGAGACATCTGATTTAGTAGAACCAACCAAAGAAATTTGTGAAAAAACTATTGAAACCTGTGATATTCATAGTGCCGCATCCAGTGAATCTTCTCAACAAGTTGAAGCTCGTTTAGAGGAAAATAAAAATAAACCAGAAATTTGTGAAACGTTGGAAAACTCTACCAAAGACAGTACTGATGATATTAAAGATTTGAATGAAATTTCAGAATCATCAAAAACCATGGATTTAAAACAAGTAACAGCAAATGAATCATCAGAAAAAGAAGAATCTGTAAAAGAAGAGTTAACAAATGTTGCCACAAATGACGTGAAGGAGTAGTGTTCTATTTCTCTCAAGAGTAAAGATACATACTAATGTTACTCTACTGTGAAAGACTTTGAATTTTTAAAGAATGGGTAAATTAGCGGCACTTTAAATACATGAAAAATCTATTTTTAATAAGTGTAGTTATAAGCTAATAAAAACTAAAATTTTGAAATTTATGCAGCTGTTAGAAAAAAATGAATAGTTAAATATTATGGTATTAAGAGCTGAATTTTTAACAATGACTTAAAGTAATAATAATTAATATTATATTAATTTAAAAAATAGATTTTTCATAGTATTAATGCAGCAACCTAAATAAAGTTATGATTCTCAAAGAATCCAACTTGTAAGGATGCAATAATTATTTATTATTATTATTATAATGTATAAGATTTATAAGCGCCTAAGATCTTGAAGATTCGTCAGTATTTTCAAATTCTTATGCATGAAGAGTCTTCAGTGTTCAAGGCCACGTTTTGAAAGAAAAACGCGCAAAATTGAACGAGTATATACTGTATGCTATGTATGTGTTCACTAAACAGTGATAATCTAGCCAGATAATAGGTTGTGATAAAGATGAAAATAAATGGAGAATATAATTAAAAACTTTACATTTACCAAAATCAAGTGGAATGGTGGAGTTAGTTTTCCTATTTTTAGATTAAACCGACAAGGCTGGCTTATCTATGTTTGGTGAGAAACAGCCGTAAGTCTATTTTCTTAATCGTTTTAAGTCTGACATGTGCATCAGACAATTTTTATATGAATTTTCGCGCGTTGTGAATTATTATATATATGATATATAGCGCTTTTTTCTCGCTTATTTATTTCTTCGCTTTTAACAAGTTTTCCACTGAAAAACTTATGATTTTAAGTGAAATTGGAATTAGGTCATGATATTATTGTTTTTAATACGTAAGTTAACTGATGCCTTAGGCAGAAACAGAAGATTAGGTAGTGAGAGTTTAACAAGATTTATTCATCGAATATATTTTAAGAAATAGGAGTAGTGTTAAGTGCATTAAATTATTTAACAAGAATAATAATAAAAATTTTCATTTACACGTGTATGAATTTACATATAACTTAATTATAATTATATACGTAAAGTTTGTCTGTCAAAAAAAATAAATAACTAATTTGAATTAACAAAAAATATATATATATTTGCTTACACCAGAACTTTAAGAATATAAGATAATTTAAAGTGCTTAACACTTCCTAGTTGGAGTAACGACTATATGCATATATAAGTTTCGTAACAGACGCATTAAAAGCGAAACGAAAAATTTCTCAACTGCTCACTCACTGTAAGTTGTTCGATTCTGTCAGCGATAACGTATGCAGCGCGTTGTTTTAGGTGATAACACTTCGCCGCGTAGTCTTTATGCTCTTTAGACGATAATCGCACACATACACACGCTCACGTTTCCTGACTCGGGGAGACATTCGTCCGATCGCAGAGTAAGAAAATGATTACTAATTATTATTATTATTATCCACCGCTACTATTCTAAAACAGATTGTTAAGTGCTATGAGCTTAGTGCCATTCGTTGAACGTATACATGAGAATATAGGAAAATCTCGGTGAGAAAATGAAGACGTGGTTGAGTGATCTGAATAATTGTTATTTTTTTATAGACGAAAAAATAATTAATTATTTTGGGAAAAGCTACTTTTTTGATAAATTGAAAGACTTAATTACGTTGTTCTCGGTGACAAAAAGAAATTTATAAAGGAGTTTATAGTCTGTCGCTTTTACGTTAGATAAAACGCGTAAAAGATTAAAAAAAAAACATTAAGTATTTTTCTTTTTGTGAAAAAAAAACGAAAATTTGATAAGTTTGTATCCTAATACAGAGCAGTCGATACGCGAAGACGGCGCTCGAACTTTTGTAACATCACTTTCGATATTATTGCTTTCTATATGGTAAGTCGCAATGTATAGCGAGAGCGGTATTTATTTTGGTGGATGGAAAAATGATATTTTTATATATTCGTCACACGAGGCGCTTAGAATTAATGCACGTAGCAATATACGACGAAAATAAAGAAAAGTAGACGAATAGGAGTCAATCAAAAAAATTTTTTTTTTTTAAGAAGTCGAGACGATAGTGATACAGATTATTTATAGAGGAGATGCGTATAGTTATGAAGTTTTTTTTTTGTGATGAAATAATTGCATATAACTTTTATTTGACAAATTGATGATTTTGTTGTGAGTTAGTCGAGACTATATTATTAGATATAAGTCTTTCCTTAAAATGGTAATATTTAAGTTTTCTTTTTTTATATTACTATTTATTTTTCCTATCTAGTTATTGCATGCATTTTATAGTTTATTATTATTTATCTTGGTTTTTTTTTATTTAATTTTTTATCAACGGAATTTATTTTTGAACTCAATTGTTAAAGTAAACAATTTAAAATCAGATATAAATAATATTATCCGCTTTCGTTTTTTTATTTTTTTTTATTAATCATTGAATTAGTATCAAATCGCCTTTTTATGTTAAATTTGCTAACCGTATAATTAATAGGGCTATGCATCTACAAGTTAATTGTAACATTTTTATTGTAAAATATCATTTTATGGTGATCCAATGAAACCTCTATTATAAGAGAAAACTTTATCTTAAAAATTTAATTTTTTTGTTTAGTTGATATTTTATTTTAGCAACAAAATTTACTTGGCAAAATTGTTATACTCTATTTTTATAATTATTATGCAAATTATTAATAAATTTTTAATAGAAGAAAAATTACAAGTAAGCTTCCAGCCATGTTATAATTTAGAACGTCTTCGAGCTTGAAAATCGATACATGCATAGCCCGCGAGCAAACACCGTTTAACAAGCGAATCTCTTGTTTGGTCCCTTCAGATCAGTGATTGGTGACGAGTAGCCCAAAGTGTCCATTGAGTGTGTTATAAGCCGCCAAAGTTTGTCACTCCTAAGATTGTTCTAATAAGATTTAAAAAAAAAAGCATACGACAGAAAAAATGAATTGTTAATAAAACTGTAATGGCTGTAAACTAATTGTCTTTTCTTTCATAATACTTAATAACCTATACATATACCTTGACCATTTGTCTGTAACATTGTGTGAATTCCTCGTATCTGTTTAGCGACATGCTCAACAAGCATAGATAACCCCACACTTCTGGGTCCTCGCCGTCGATTCGGTTGGCTTCCGTCAGAGCGATTTCGCTTTCGTCCAGTATTTTGAGCTATATTATATTATATGTTACTTTTACTTACGTATACATTTATAGAATATTAAATGATTTTTTTTGTTGTGCTTGTGAAATAACACGATACCATATAACAATCAACTTATTTTAGTCCCTAAATATTACTTTGGGTTTGTTTTAATTTCGATTCGAATTATAATAAGATAAATTAACGTATGTTACTGAATAAATCAAAGCGAGGCTTTCTCACGTGATAACTAGAGACGCCGACGCCGAGCCAAGTCCTGCAACTGGGCGAATCCTTGGAGGCGCGCAAAAAGATATTTCTCGCGCGCTCGTATTCCTCAACGTCGAGATAATAAAATCCCATGCGCAGGTGCACGAGATGAATGTTTTCCGGCCTATCGTACATCATGTCAACGGCGTCGTAGCAGTCAATTGCCCGGGACAGGTCGCCGGCTTTGTAGTGCGAGTGACCCATTAAAGCGGCTACACTGTATTCCTTAGAATTGTTTTTCTACGTTCAGGCACTTTGTCATTAGAAAGTTCGGTGAATTTTTAGCGGAATTATATACGATATATCTACGCGGAAATATAGAATCGCGAGTAATTTATCCTATTAACTTACTAGTCCTATGATGTCGTCAGCTTCGGTCAAGTGTTCTATCGCGGCTTCGTAGTTACCCTGCAAATAGTAATTGACGCCCAAAAAGTATAACGCTTCGACGGTTCTTTCGCTGTGACAGACGTCCTGTGTCAGTGCCAAAGCTGCGAACTAGAATTATATTTCTGGCATATGAATTAACACTTATAATATAATTGACATAAGTATGAGTATGCATGGTAAAATACATTATAAAGATGTAGTTTCATTAACAATACAGCTGTTAAGTGGAAAATCCGAGCGTCTCTACACAGCATGGTCGACCAAGCAATCGGTTCTTCTTTCGAAATGTCCAAAAAATCCATTTCTTGTGTTCGGTCCTTCAAGCACTTTTCCGCGATCGATAGAGTTACATCGATACCTACATATAGTTATTTTATTTTCTTTTTTTATAACTCAATTGATGTTGCATTCGAGAAGATGTAAATTATTCTTTGCATTATTACCTGGATAGTACTGTATTTTAACGTAAAACAAGTGCAAAATTGCCCAAGCTTCGGCAAACCTGGGGTACAAGTGGGTAACTCCCTTTAAGAACACTTCTGCTTCTTTGTATTCCTCTTTCATGGCGAGAATTATCCCGTAGAAAATTAACCTGACGAAATTCATTATTCATTATTTCCTACTTTTTATATACCGATTTAAAAAACTACTATATATATGTAAAAATGTTACGCGAGTCTATGACGACTGTCCAGCTTGATAGACTCTCTGCAGCATTCGATTGCCTCGTCGATATCACCTCGTCTCATAAAATAACTCGCGTATTTCAGCCAAGAATTCGGACATTCTCGGTTATCGCTGACAATCTACAATTATTCTCCATGTAAGTTCAATAATCTTCAATTTTAGGATTAAATTTCAATATACCTTCCCGATCAGCTTCTGGGACTTTTCGTAGTCTTCGAGCTCGTACGCTTCTTCGGCGCGAAGCCAAAGTTCCTCGGGATTAACGGGGTTGGGGTATTTCTCAGCGAATCGAACGTCGAGTTTCGTGTTCAGCGCAATGTGCATTTGCTCGACCAAGTAAGTGTAGCAGGAGGCGACGAAATTCTGTAGCGCAATTGAAAAGTCTTATATTGCGGTTTATTTTAGAAACTTAACTTATGTGGTAAAACGTTAAAGACCTGATTTTTCGTCGAGTACCATTCGGATGAATTCATCGCGAACTTCTGATCCAACAGATTAATAATTTTACTCTTGAGCGTGCTGCGTATCTCCACGTACCTTCCACTCTCGTGAAGAAATTGCTTGAAACGACTCAGCTCATCCTGTCGTCAAATCGTCAAAAGCTTTATAAGTAATTTTCTTCGAATTTCCATCTAATAAAAGCAACATATTTACAACCAACTTCAATATAAAAGTAAGGACATGTCAATTCTTCGGTGATGAATGGTTTGGCATCGGAGTGGGTTTTAATCGAATTTCTCATCTTGTTGATGGAACATCCAGATGGAACCTTTCTTGGCGGCATCGACTCGTCGCTTTCCTTACATTCACATTGTTGCATAAAATCCTGAAAAATTTCTCACTTTACACCAACCCAATATCTTTTTCCTGGTTAAATTAATTATACTCTCGCTCACTTGGTAACTTTGTTGCAAGATATCGGTCAAATATTGTATACAGTTGACATACTGCGCCTGAGCTAAATCGGGAGTATAAACGTAGCACGGTATCTTCGATTTTCCTTTGCGTTTTAACGCTTCGAGCCTACAAAAGATTATCACCTTATCAAATGTATTCCAAAACTATATAATACTAGAAGTTATTGAATGGATTGTACGAACGCTATGGTATAGTCTTCTAAAACCCGAGCGACGAGAAAAGGTCGATAGAGCGTGAACTCGATTAGTAACAGAACGGGCTCGCCGGTTTCGGTGAAAACAGGATGGCTCGGCACGTGTTCCTCGGATTCTAACTAAAAAATATACGGAAATTTGAACTTAATTCTTATTTGCGAAAGAGGGTATATTACATAGTCGAAAAAGGTGGCCGACACGGCGCTGACTCCGGTTATTCTACTATCCCTAGCTTCCGGGTTTATTCCGTCGTCAAAAATATTAATGGTTAGACCAGTTTTTTCTTCCAATTCTATAGAACTCGGGGTGTGTAATTGGGCCAAGATTCGTGCTTTCGTTCCTACAACGTTTACAATATTTGTACTTCTGTTGAGAATTACAATGTGTTTTTTTTCTTCGAAATTTCCGTGACTTTACTTCCTGGAAAAAGAAGTTGACTGGCGTCAACGTAGCATTGGTAAATCTGGCTCTCTGGTTCATCTATTCCTTTATCTTTCGAGCTCCTTTGCTTTTGCGTTACCATAATTTGGAAGGGCCAATACTTATACCTAGACGATTGAAAAATTTCTTTTTCAATTCGGCAAAACTCAAAAAATCTATTTAATCATCAGAAATAAGATTACTTTTTTATTTGGTATTTAATGTGTTCAATATCCTTTAGTCCTAATAAAATTCGCTGCATGGTATTCCATTCGATTCTAGGGCTACCCTTCTCACAAGCTTCCTACGAAAATCAACTCTTAAAGAATAACCGCATACTTAATCCCCCTTACAGATAAATAATGCTTATTACTTTTAAATTGAACTGATCCTTGCACTCATTTTTGACGACATCGTAATCGCAAGAGATTTTGTACTTGGAAAATTTCGCGCGACTGTCTTCATGTTGGAGAGGCCTCCAGGTCTTCGTCCTCTCAACGTCACGGAACTCGACCAGTTTACCCGCTTCGAATATAAATCGTGAATCCTCCTTCAAATAATGATCGTTACATTCAAATAAATACATAAGCAATCGATATACGAAACATTATATACCGAAACTCTTACGTTATTTTCAGTATCTAATACCGTTCCACACGTGTACTCCATGTCGCTCGTGAAGAACGACGGTACGTTGTAAATGCTCTCGACGGTGATGTTTAAAAAATTAAAGTTCGAGTCTGTGACTATAATGGTCGAATCGTCACTGCTGCTCATCGCGATGGATATCCTGGCAAGATTCGCCCAGGACACTGCTCGGTTGTCCCAGGAATACGGCGGGACTTCCAGTACCAGTTTTTCATCGCAAATTACCTCACCTGAAGGTTCATTATTTTATGTACAAAACTTACCGGGGACAAAAGTAAAATAAACGAATGCTTGAATTATTAGCTAATTTATACCTAAGATAATCGGCAAAAGATCGACATTGCACATCCCGAATAGTTTGGTTTCGATTTTGGTCTCGATTTTAGAAGACGATCGTTTAAGTTTGGCTTGGCTTTTATTTTTGCCCCCCTTCGTCTCGACAACTTGAGGGGGTACATCGACAGATTCCGAAATTTCGAATACCTTGACTGAAAATTTCGGTAAATAAAAGTGCAACTTATGGCTGTGTAAGAGTATGAGGTTATAAGTATATACTATAATTTATTTATTTTATTACTTAAAATCGGTGTCGACACTATTGGGGCAATACTTTTTAGTTTATGAGACATGTATGTCCATGATACCATAAAATCAATAGGATAAACTTGGGATATCTTTCCATAGCTGGGATTGATTTGAATTAACTCGCTCTCTCCCAAAATCGTATCATTATGTTCGACAATAAATTTGAGCGACAACGGACCGTCTCTTATCTGTTTGAAGCATAACCATGTGAAAACGATCGGTAATAATAAAATAACAATTTTACGATAACCGGTTCTAAACTTACAATATTTTCAATACTATTTATTGTTATCTCGATGCTGTCTTCGATACCTTCCTCGCCATTTGATGCATTCGTAGAGTCTCGAGAACAGAAACTTATTTCTCGTTTATTAAGATCGTTAGATGCCATTTCCTTACACTTTCCATCCACTTGGGAATGACTAAACGATATTTCAAAAATCTTCAGCTATCACAAAAAGATGCGCACATTGTTTACTCGAGTATGGGATTAAAGGATGGATTTATAGGTTGGAAAAATCGATCACAAGACGTTCTTGTGTTTCATTGTTTGGAATTGTTAGGTTAGATGAAACTTTGCCGATGAAAATAAAAAATAAATTTTTTTTTTCCATAAAATTTTATAATTTATTTATTGAAAACATTCGCTTGAGAAAAAAAAATGAATTATTTTTTTTTTCTTAAAAAACAAACAATATTATATATTTTATTTTATGATTCGTATCTATGATGATCCGTTATGAATACACGATATTTATATACAATTCATAAAGTATAATCTACGCGTTAAAACTAATCAATGCATCATCAAAAACAAAAACTCGGACTTTGAATTCCAGTATGGTTATTTATAATGTAACATGGTATGCCAACATTTATTGGATAGATTAGATTATATCTTACGGTAGAAATGAAAAAAATTCAACGAAACGAAATTCACTAGAATGGCTCCAATTTACAAAACGATAGCATTGCACGGCGGCAATGACGTATTTTTTTCGTAGAAATTCAGACCGGTCAGCTTCATGTGACTCAAACTAATGAGTCGATGAACTTATCCGTGTCCGACGCGAGAGGATGTGAAACTCGTTGTAAACTATATATATTTACATTATCCAACGTAATTCGTAACGAGAAAAATAAACGATTCTTTAAAATTATTTACAAAACCGGTCGTCAATAAATACAAAAGAAAAATATTATTAATGCTTCTATACAGATCCAATAAACGAAAAAACTCTATCAACATATTATATACAACCTTCGAACAATCATTAATCCATAATCAACGTAAAACTACGTTCACATCCTCCCGACAAATTAACACCTCTAAATGTATACTCAAAAGCATATATAATGAAGAGAACAAACAAATGATTTGAGCGAGTCGACACGTTATATATTCTGCTGGTCATCAAATGATCACGTTGTATTATTTGGTACATCACAAAATGAGCATGTTTATAGTATATGTGCGTAGTACAATGGAGATATATACTCAAGTTTTTCATTTTTATATTCCGCGAGCATTCGCATTTTCACTATAATATATATTATATATATATAACAAAAGACATCGGCATTATTCCCCATTAATAAATCCTCCCTTGCAAGGCACTAGTACACGTTCCTCCCTCCTTCGCTCCTCGTTCTACGGCTCTCGGTATAAAAAAGCATATCGGCTCTCATATATATCATGACGCGGGGCACGAGTATTATATATCTATATAAAACGAGCGTTTTTCTATATATCGTATCATATCCACTCGCTCGGCTGGCTCTTCGTTATTATTATTACTGGACGGATAATATGTATCCTTCGGCGCTCGTCATTTCTCATATGTACACTGACACGTGGGGCAGCAGCGCCGAGGGCTAGAGAGTGCGGAGGGTCTTGTCGATGAGGCGCAGCGTGCTCTCCGGCACCGCGTCGGTCAGGGATTTACGAAAGCCGTCCATGTGCGCGAGGAGGCGGAACGTTTCTTTCGCGTGTTTTCTGAAAACGAGCAAATTCAGTATAGACGATATTTGCACAATTATACTTAATTCATGCGTTTGAAGAATGTTACCTCGCCTGCAAGTTGCCGTCTGTAAGAAGCTTGGCCGTAGTCGCGAAGAGCTTGTCTTTTACCTCCTTCGGTAGCAGCATCACGTGCTCAGGGCCTATCTCGGAGACGATTAGGTACAGCAGGCGGGCCGTCGTTGCATGGACGACTGTGTTTTGATGGCTGGAATGGTCAATTGTACGTTTTAGTCTTGTCGATCTTAATTATTGGTCGTGGAATTCATTGGTTTTGTTATTTTCATTACCAGGCTCCGCGATTTGCGATCGTCATGATGGTCCGGTTAGGTGGAAAGTGCTCGATCATGCAGTCCAGAGCGGAGTTGCAGTCCTCGCGGAGGAATTTGTTCGTGTCGGCCGTTCTGTGCAACAATGGTCCAGCGATTTCATCCAGATCCTATCGAGAAGAATGTAATAACAGTTAGCAAAAGCAGATTACAAATTCAACACAAGTTAATATATAAAATAAAGTCTTTTACTACTGTGGCAGAACATTTTCTTGTACAACTCTATTCAACTCGATAAATTGATTTACACTGACCATATCGATTTACAAACCCTTTGACATTCTTAAATGCAGCCAAAAGCCAACATAAAAAAAACCAAGCGCAAACTACCTCGCCTCCTTGCCGATCATTAACACACACGCGCCAACAATCATATCCCGCAGTGATGACCGTCATTTCGCATAGTACTCCCCGCGCGACACTTTGCATCGAAAATCAATGACGAAAAACAGCTAGACTGGAAATATTATAATACGTACCGGATCGATGCCCCGTACGTGGCCACTGAACACCTCGCCGGCGGCCGTGCAGGCGACCCGCGCCACCTGCGAGCGCAGGTTCTTCACGTGCTTGGCCAGGACGCGCGCGAGTAGACCCGGCGCGCACGAGTCCAGCTGTTCGGGCTCGTCCCGGGCTATCTGGGATAGGGTGCGCAGACCCTTCAGCATCACTTCCCTGGAATTTAAGGATGGTTAAGTTTTGACAAGGAATATGAGGTTTTTTTCCTATTTTATGAAAGATGTGGCGTAGATATTTGATTTTTTAATGTGTATGTATCACAATTTTATTTATATCGTATGAAAAATTTTAATGTACATTTCAAATAGTGTCGCCAAGTCGAAATTCATTTTTAAAGAGTATTATTGCTTCAGTTTTAATTGTTTGTTTGTTTGTTT
>JAPYZP010003303.1:0-11765 GCA_030522985.1 Torymus sinensis | reverse complement strand
TGTAGAAAAATAATAAACGAGGAAATTTGAATGAAGAATGCGGCACAGCAAGAAAATAATTTCACTCTCAAGAGCCATGACACCGAATTAGCGGATAATTTGTACCGTCATCCATCTTGCGAATTCCTCTGCAACGGCCTATAAAAGGCAAAAAAGGCATAACTCGGCATGAAAGCTGCCGCTCTTGAGTACGGCCCGGGCAGTGGCCAGCTACTCCCCCACATAAACATTGAGAGAGCGAGAGCGATCGAGAGCGCGAGGAATTCGCATAAATCTCGCGCGCGCTCGCATTCGTCTTCGGAAAAAGTGCGGCCCTGCATTGATAAGGAAAAGAGTTGCATTGTGTCGGCGGCGGCGATCGAGCGCTCAGGCGCAGGCGCGCGCGACAATGCGACGACGCTGAGGCGATGATTTATGCGCGCCGGTAATACACTTTCGAAAGTTGGGCCGGGCCGAGCGGTGCGCTTCTCTTTTTCCTCTCGGCGCGTATAGGTGTATGACGGATACGCCGCTGTAAGTCACGGCGAATAAAAGTTGAAGGCGCGTGTCGCCTGGCCGAAAGACTTTCTTGCGCGAGCGGCCGAAGCTGCTGCAGCAGGCAAACAAAAGGGGCACACTTGCCGAGTATTCTCCCAACTTTTCGGCGGCTCCGCCGCGCACCCACTGTCTTTCGAACTCGGACTTTTTCCACTTTTCAACAGTAATCAAAAGTTAGCTGAATACACTTTTGTTTAATAATTTTCAGCGTCTTTCAAGCGCGGTTTCCTATTAGTTTTCAACGTGAAGAGCTTCGATAGTAACGTCGAACTGTCATATGTTTAACTAACCTTTAAATAACAATATTTCTTGCTGTTGTTGCAAGAATTTTTAGTTTTATTCTTCAGAGAAATGTAAAATAGAAAAAACACTGTTGCGACAAGCCCTTCGCAACGAGAAAAGGCAATACAACAAAGCCAGTTGCCTCCCACGCTATCTCGCGAAATTTCGATCAAGCGGCTTTCCTTTTTTCGGCTCTCGCGTAAATTGCCGAATTACTCGACGCCTCCGCAGAAGTAAATACACGCGCGGGCGCCCCTTCCTCGCACACACGAGGGAGTCCTCTCTCTCTCTCTCTCTCTCTCTCTCGATCTTTGCAGCTTCCCTTCTCCTCCTCCTCCTCCTCCGCCCCTCGGCCATTTATCGAGCTTAAAACTATTTAATGGCGACGTCGCTTCGTAAATTGGCGCGTCGCCGTCGTCGTCGCAGCTTTAAAAAGGAAGGAGAGAGCCCGAATTTCGAATGCCCGCGCATTTAACGACGACACTGTAAACGGACCCGGGAACGTTAAAGTCGGGGACGGTAAAATAAAATTGTAGGCCCATGGTCGCGCGCGTTTATATATACTATCGTTGTATAATTTTACTACGGCGTGAAAATTAAAGAGCAACTCCGGAGGCTATTGTTGCTCTCGGAACAAAGGCCGAAACAGCGTAAAACTCGGCGACCCTGTTTTATCTACATTTCAGATGCGATTATTTTTCTGCTTCTCTTATCCAAATTAAATTTAACTAGAAATCGCTAAAGACAACATTTTTCATAGAATATTTTTTCATTTTAATAGTTTATTTGCATGCTACTGAACAAGCGTTCATAAAAAAACACGAGCTGTCGAGAGATTCTAGTGAATCTGCACTTTCTCCGAAAAATCCACTTCGACTTTAAATTGGTGGAATACTGATAAAAACGTATCATGAGTGCAGCGGCTTTCGCCGCGCGCATACGCGGAAGTGCAGCTTTTTCGTAACATTCGGTCGATGAAAATAACAACATCCAAGTGAATGATGATAGTCGAAAAAAAAAACAAAAAATACTGAAATCATGTTTATGTCAAGTTGATCCATAGCGAGTTTAAAACAAAATATTATTTACATACATGCAACTACGGTGAGTATAGCAACGTTGTACAAAATATATCCGTTTATAAAATTTTTTTAGACAGTAATTAATTGGAGTTCTGGGCCGTTAAAAAAAAAAAAAAAAAAAAAAAAAAACTTTAAAAGATGATATTAGAAATAAATATTGACATTCTTTAAATTTGTATATATAATATTAATATAATGTTTGATGCAATAATTTACAATGTAGGCTTGGCCACTTGTGGTAATTAAAAAAAATGTTATAAGGGGTCCTCGCGGGGTCCAATTTCGTATAATAGATCCGGCGAGGCGCACCGCGACTGTCAGCGCGCGCATGGCCGCCGAGGAAAAAAGTCAACAGACGCGCAGACTCTGCGTACGCGGCTTGCGTCATCAATGAAGCCTTTCATTAGCTCGCATACGCATACATGCACACACGATGCAATCGTTAATTAGCCGGCGCGCTGAGACAGGGGCTGAGGGGGCGGGAAAGGGAATTGATGCGTCTTGGATGCCGCCGAACGCCGCGTTTGCGTGTCGCTATTATTCCTTAGACGCTGTAATTAGCTTTGTCGCGAGGTCGCCGAGCCTCAGAAACATTGTAATTTGTTTGTTTTATTGATGTTCGCGGTTAATGGCACTCGTTGTCGTTGATGACACGCGGCCGCAGCGTAATGAAAGGTCTATTCTATTTTTTATTCTTCCCTAATGGCCTTTAGAATTGTTAATGTTTAACAAGATTTTTATGCAACGACTGAAATGGCAATGCTCAATGCCCATTACTGAATAATTATTTTAAAAATCAATTTTTTTCGTTAAAAAATTACAAATGTATTCGAAAATGTGCAAACCCCCGGGAAATAGGGAGAAACAAGGAAATTCCGCGGAATCCGTTTTTCCGATACGTATAACTCACACAGAGGCGGCGAAATACGCAATGTCGCGCGCATATACACGTCAGAGCTAGCAACACGCCCCCCTTCCGCACACTGTTTACCCAAAATTGGATTTACCTTAGAAAGTGCATTCCCCGCTCTCGCGAAAGAATTTGCTGTGTCTCGGGCCGACAAGGGGGGACACGTGCAAAAAACGCGTTATTGCGCGGATTAGAGTGTAGCCGAAGGCTGTATCGTTTCTTCTAATAAAAAACGCCTTTTAATACTGAATGCCGTGTACTGTACAAATGATGCATGCAAGAAGTGACGCATATGCAACTAATCGACTTTTTTTTCGGTTTTAGCTAAGCGCTATTATTAGCAATTGATTTCGATATAAGTGGAGTTTTCTTGTCAATTTCTTGCATGATAATCGATCATTTTGATATTTTTCAACTTATTCGTGATTTCATAAACATTTTTATATAAGTAATGGATGCAATTGAATATAACTATAAACAAGGGTTCTTATTAATATTCTCTACATGAAATTTTTTTTTCAGTTGTACTTAAAAAATTATTTGAACTAAATACTTGTTTTATTATTTTCGTATACTAATAAAGCGCACTTATGAAAGGTATTTTGTAATGATTTGTGCGATGCATTACAATGCAATTCATAGTCAATGGTTTTCACCGTATCAGTGAACGCGTCGGGCAATCGAAATGCGGGAAACGCATTACTTCAAACGTCCAATGAATTACGTTAAATTGTTCGGAAAATGAAAATTCTGCTGATTCATTAATAACATTTAATCAGCTTATAATTTATAACTAATACTATTTATGAATAAAGGTAAATCTTCTTACACGAATGAGTATAATTTAATGGTAAATTATTGGTCCGTAATGAAATTGTGCTACAATCCTTTAAATTATTGAGCCTTGTCCATGGGTTAGATCCGAGAGAATTCCAGCCCTAAACATGCAGGACTCCATTATACCGCCGACACTCATTCCGAAGTTTACACAAGCCCAAAAGCTATAGTCAGCCATCAGATTGGGCCAACAAAAGTGCGCGAAACGCGAACGCGCGACCGTATTTCCGCGGAGCTCCGGAAAATTAGCTTTATAGCATCTCGGCAGCGTCACGGATCGCTCGCCGCTTAATGCCATCAATTCATCAGCCGCGCGCGCTCGCTCGCAATTTTGCGCCCGATGATTGCCGACGGGCGAACAATGGAAACGAAATTTGCCATCAATTGCTACTGTGTGGCAAGCGGCGTACATATACACGCTCGGATATGCGGAGTACCGGCCGAATATAACCCCCGGTGCAGAGCCGATCAGGCCCCTCGAACGGGCTATATCTGTGATCCGGATTAATTATAACGAGTCGGCCTCGTCATTTGGCCTGCGCGCCCGGCCGTCTAATGATTGCGTACGAGTCTCAGCGGCTCCCCCTTTACCATTTATATTGCTCGTTCAGATGACTCCAGTGGGATGATGTTGCTGGGGCAACTTTGGATTTTCTTTCTTGCTTCATTCCAACTCCAACTTCAGTGCAGCGCCTTTACTTTCGGGACAGCAAATATATTGGATGCTTGGTCGACTGTGCGTGCGCTGAGATGCGAAGAATTGCAAAAAGATACTAGGAGAATAATGATATAATAAAATACTAAAAATTTTGATACTTTTCGAGTTTGGCCTTTACATTGAAATATAGCGCGAGAAAAGTTAGTGAAATTAAGAAAATATCAACATTATGATAATTTTTCGCACAATATCCGTGAAAGGAGCTCAAGTTTCATTATCCCGGCCGGCGCGCGTCGCGCGGCAGTCTTTAAGCAGGAAAAATCAAACAGCTCGGCCTCCCCCGGGTGCATTATCCCGGCGCGCGCACACAATGCCCGGCGAAAAGAAGAGGCGCGGCGCGGCGCAAAATCCCGCGGGAGCGCGCGCGCGCGCACGCGCCATGACGCTAAACCGTCCTGCTGCCTTTCGAAACATTCTCCCGTGATTTCTACGAAGCAACGACAAAGCCGCGCGCGCGTAATCCCCTTCTTTGCCGGGCATTATCCGCGAGGCGCGTTCTTGCGCCCCATTATCCCGAAGAGCCAATAATTGCATTTTATTCTCTTTGAGCTTTGAATAAGTTAAGGATGCCGCCCGGTCATTTGCACGGGAATTTAATTAAAAAAAACGTCGGAGAAGCCGCGCGCCGCTGCAGCGCGAGCGAAAGGTATTAGCGGAGTGTTCGTTTTGGCGATGCGCGCGCAAGCGAGCGCGATTCGTTCCGATGTCGGAAACAACGGGCTAAGTGAAAAATAAAGGAGAGCTCGCTCGCTTTTAAACGCTTTGCATTTTCCAAATCTTTATCGGCTCTTGCCTATGTGCCTTTTCCCTCTTTTTATTCTAAAACAATTGCTTTTGCCGATAGTTGCACTTCAAAACAAATACTAACAAGCAGAGTGCACATAGCCTCCGGGAAACGGATTTTAATGGGGCTTTCAAGTTGATTTTTCCTATCGAAAAATTCAGCCCCGTGTTCACGATTCCATCAAAGGGCTTAATCTAATCTTAAACGTACAAGTAAAAGAATAGCCAAGGACAGCTAAAATATGTCAGCTTTGTTTCGTCGTTATAAAGTTAATTTTTCGGGAAATAACCAACAATCAAAGATAAGAAATCGTAGAAAAAGATAAGGTAAACTCTTCACCATTTTCTTACGCCACCTTTGATATTGCTTGGAATTTTATGAAAAATTCATATTTTTTAACGTCTATTTTACAATTCTTTAGCTCCGCACGGAAATGTGGGCTCGTGCTTTATTTGTAGATAGCAGAAATCGACTTTCAACTCCTTGTGAGTTTCAATTTGAAATTTTCCCCCCAATGACTTTCGAGAAGACATCGAACTACCCTTATCATTCGCTCCGATCCCATGTGTCTGCAAACGTCTTCATGGCACTCGACAAGATTCGCATCTATTCACGGGTCGTGGAAAGGAGTCGCGAACGCGCGCAGCCGCACATGCGTGCGTGCACGCGGTAGATACACAACGTTTTCCACTCCCGAATAATTGGCGCTTTGGTCGAGCGTTCACGCGCATGTATACCAAGCACAAACACGGCAATCCGTGTTTCGAGCGAATTAAACAGTTGGCCAGGTAGCTCCTGCTGTGCGGTATAACGCGCTTCAGAGAGTAAAGCGCCACCTCGTTGCATCGCGCCTTCACTTATATTATACATGCATGCGGGTTCCGCCGTGCTAGCGCTTCGGTGCAAGTCTTTTTGGCTTTTTCACCTCGTTCAAGTTTTCCAGAATATGTTCAGAGTTTCGGAAAAATCGTTTGTAATGTAAACACTGGGAATACTCGAGGAAATACGAGTTTCACGTGGCTACAACAACTTCGCAGCTGATTGACTCTCACTCTGATTGCTATGAGGACTAAGTAATTTGCTGATTATTGATAAAAAAAATGATGAACTCGAAGCTAAATCAGGTATTCTATGCGAAGGTTAAATCCAAATGACACGGGCAATTTTGACACTGTTCCACGTCATTAGCACCGTCACGGTGACCGAGACAGCGAACCACAAAAACGCACAATTCCCGCACGAACGACGTCTCGAAGACGAGGCGATAATTGAGCCAGCGTGCAGTTAGCGCGGCGCGCGTCCTCATGCATTTTAAAGAAGCGCTATGCTCGCGCCCGCTACCTACACCACTCCGTAATTCATACCGGGGCTCGCGCGCGCGCGCACCCGCGGAAATTATTCAGAGCGAGAAGTAAAACTAATCTTTACTGCCAACACACTGGCCGCCCGCTCTCCCGAAAATCCTCCCGCTAAAATAACACATAACTCGCTTTGTCTCGCTCACAAACGCTCGGCGCGCGAGCTGTTGCACCCTGGCGAGGCCGCAGCGCGGCGAAAATCAACGGGCGAGCGCGAAAGCCGCTTTAATTATTCAGCGTAAAGAAGGGAGGGCGCGCGCAAGACGCGCAAAAGCCGTTTTTCCCCGCGGCAGCGCAGCTTCTTTTGCGCCCGGCCGCGGGAGCGGCGCACGCGCGCGCATCAGGGGATGAATTGCTCTGATACTACTCCGGGGGGGAAAAGCGCGAGGAATGGTAATGAAGCTTGCGCTCGGCTTCTGAGGGAGGGAGCCGCGCGGGAGTGGGATTAAAGTTTGACAGCGGCGCGCGCCGAAGCGACGGCACCGGCTGTTTGTTTTGATCTTGAAAAATTCCGTCGCCCCCGCCTCTCGTCTTTATTCAAATTTTTTCGGGAATATGCACAGCGATGACAGACTGGCAGCTTTGACGTTTTCTTACAGCAGTCCGCCTCACATTTCGTATTAAAAATTCAGGCAGGGAGTAGCGTTCGCAAGAGTGGAAAAGTGTGTTTTTCCAGTTTCGAATAGTCGCTCTAGGTGTTGAGGGCTAGATTAAGCGCGGCCGCATGAATAATTCAAGCTTTGCGCACACGGCGGCGCTCTCTCTCTCCCCGCTACAATTACAGTATTTTTAAACAAGCTAATAACACGTGGCCAGCCCTTCGGATAGACCCGTACTAAATTAATTATGCAATTATTAGAGCGAAAGTAAATTAAACCATCAGCCGCGCTCGATATAGCCGCGCGATAAGAGCGCGTGAATTATTGCATCGCGTGATGAAATTTGAATGTGTGTGCTGTGTTAAGCTAGCGCAAATATGCCATATTATGAGAAAGTAGAGGGAATGTCGAATCTTGGAGCACCGCGACCAAGGAAAACACGAGGCGTAAATTACGGCGCGTTCCTCTCAAGATACACGAATACATTCCGAGAGGGAATTCAGAGGACGCCGTCCCGCGTAGAGGCGGAATTTCGATCGCGGGGCCGGCCGAGGTCAGCTCGCTGCGCGCGCTATCACACGCAATCTGTCGTGAATGAATGGTCGTCATGATATAGGCGCGCGGGCGCGGGCGACAATCTGCACGTGACCGATAAGTCCGGCCCGATAAACCGGCCGCGACTGGACTGGACTGAGAGGCGCGCCACGTGCGCGCCCGGCAAAATAGTGGAAGATGGCCGGATAGTGGTTAATTAAAAAAGAAAAAAGCGAGCCGAGCCAACGAGCCGAGCGTATAAAAAAGACCGGGAGATAGGGGGATTATAAAGATTTCGTTATGGTCTGGAGGAAATTTTTAAATACGCGGAAAACTCCGGTATCTAGTAAAAAATAAAATCACCTTTTTCGCCTTTGAATAGAGATAATGTTTCTAACAATTTCGGGCAGGAATAGCGATGGTATAATATAACATTTATTTTTTAGTTTTTTTCCATGTGAATTTTTGAATAAAATAATATTAAACGATAAAAGTAGTTTTATCCGATCCGGACAACTTTTTTTTTTTGGTTAATTAGTTAAAGGCAAATAAAAAGTCTATCACAAATGATTCGTTGGTAATGAAGTTGAAGGATGTAATCTAAAAATCAGCGACGATGACTAAATATTCTGAACGGACCTCATCCGGCCTTCGCACCCTACACCCTCCAAGTCCACTACATTAGGTACTTCTCAACTGTACTTCCCGAACAAACGAATACGTAATCAGTTCCTTCCCCGTTCGAATAAAAAAAAAAAGAAAAAAAACATGCACGCACGTACGCACGCACTTTGTTCTCGAATCGGGCCGCAAGATCTCGCGTAAACTCGTAAAGAATAACGCGTTATAAAGAAAGGCCGTCGCAGCTGAGCAGCGAAAAGCCCGAAGATAAGGCCACGCACGCGGCTCTTTTATAAATTAAAACTCCACGGCGCTTTTCCACGTCCCCCGGCGCTGCACTCTTCTTATCACCCTTCTATCAGGCGCCATTGCCATCTCGCCCCCTCGTAGGTGACCCTGGCCTTCAGTTTCGGCAGTTTAGATTAGCCGACGCGCGGCGACCGACAAGTGCTCGCGAAGAGTTCGCGCGTCGGAGATTCATTGGGGCGATATCGGGAGGGGCAGAGAGAATGAGAAAACGAGTGTATACTATATATACGTGTGTGTTTACAGGGGGCGGCGGAGGCGTAAAGATAAGGGCACAGCACGCTTTATCGGCCGGATGAATTGCCCGCGCTGCCGGCGCTTTTTTCTCGCGCATTCGTTCTGCATTTTCATCGGCGGCTATTAAACGCGGCAGGGGTGCGATAGTGCTCTATGGGGTTTTACAGGGCGATACACGTATACGCGGATGAAGCGATTTAATTGAATTAATGGGCCAGCGAGGCTTTTATTGGCGCATGCGCGCTCGCGCACAGCCGTGTTTGCTTTCGAATGATCGATCGGTTTAATCTGGCCGATTGACGGCTGCGGTATATTGTGTGCGATTTGTATTTCACAAACGCGGGGGAGTTTATAATTATCTTGATTAAAATCAATAGCTTCTGCTCAGGGATTAAGTGATGAAGAATGATCATTGCGGCTTTAATGATTTAGTAATTTCATTACTTTCCACTCTTCATCGTCAGTATCATTATAATAGATGTGATTTAAAAGAACATTTGAGAGTAGTTTGAATTTACATTCGCGAAATAACGTCAACTCTGCGCGTTCTAACCAGTTGCACGAGAGACGCGCGGCGGCGACAATAAGGCTCCTACATTAAGCCTCGCGTGCACGTCCGCGCGGAAATTGCATTGGGAATTTGAGCGCGCGTATCTTTTTCTTTGCCGTCACGGCGGGCTCCCCAGCGTGTACATAAATAAAGGTCAAGATGAAAGGAGCGCAAAAGTCGCGGTATACGTATATAACAAGGTAGCGCGCAGATAGCATGCGCGCGTTCGGCGAAAGCTTTGCGCGAGCATCGGAGCACGTAATTTTCATAACTTTCCGCGGAGACAATAGCCAAGCAGGGGCGAGCAAGCCGCAGCGGATAGCGGCTAAGTGGCTGGAACAGGCCAAAATCCTCTCTCTCTCTCTCTCTCTCTCTCTCTCTCTCTCTCTCTCTTCCTCTTTCCTTGCGTATATAGGAGCTGCGCGCGCACGGCCTGTCTCTCGTTTCCTTAACTTTGTTATTCCTTCGCCGTGTTTTTCTTCGGCGGATTCGGAAAATGTATTTCTAGCAAACTCTTTCATTTTCCCACCAAGGCTATAATATATGGCGTATCGGGACAAAAGCCATTTCCCTTATCGATATATCTTGGAAAATTTTTAAATAATTTTATCTTACCGCGTGTACTTTAAACATTTTTCGCAAAAGATAATGCAATTTTTTGAATTTTTACTAAAATTGGATTCTGGGAAATAGATGGAATAGATTTTTATAAGGCAAACTTTCAAAGGCGCTCTACAAAAGATCCAGCTGGAATACATTATCGTCTCATATACTTTGTAAGTGAAATTTCATAAACATGATGAAAAATTCCAAAATTTTATACAAGACAATGAGGCCTTAATATTATGATTTTTTTTTAAATGTTTAAAATACCTTTCTTGCGTTTTGATATAGTATAGATTCGTTGAGAAAGCCGAATTTTTCGGAATTTTCGCAGTATTCCGAGGTGCATGAAACGCATCTTAAACGACTCATCCATCATAAGCACCCTGCTTTGCGTAACCATAATTTCAAATGCAGTCGATACACACATTACCCCCGAATTTGAATAAAGCCTTATTTGCTAAACATCGACGGAGAGAATACGGGGCGGGCACAGCCAGCCATCGATCAATCTACTTTATTTGCCTATCTCCGTCCTCTCTCCGTTCTCGGGCATTAGCCGCTGCAGAAGCTGCATCTCGAGGACGACGTCAAGCGTGGCGCATAACAGCGCTTCGCTCCGCGCAACAATATCGCGAGCGGTGAATCTAATTTGCGTATTTACGAGAGGGAGAAGCTATACTGCGGAGTATGACTGAAAAACCGGCGCCTTCGCGAAACTTTATCGAAGATGGCCAAGTTTGACTTTTACAGGGCCGCACAAGCGCTGCACTCGAGTAAAAGTGTAACGGCAATTACGGCCTTCGATCATCGGAGGCTAAATGGGTCAGGTGCTTCTCTTCGTTTTTCGATGGGAGGAAAAGCGTTTCCAATTTTTTGCCAATCGACGAGTTTTTTTTAGCAATATCGAACGAACAGCATCTGGTTTGTCAATTACGGGAAAATATGCTAAAGAACCTTTCACACACATAGTTAATCTAATTAATTACTGGTTGCGAGCTAACAAAGTAGATTGTACAGCATTAAAAACTTGAATAATTTGAAAAATATAGATGATATTTTGGTAAAAAATATACTTGATATTTTTCACGAAGGTAAACAAAATAATCCGGAGCTTTCATCTGAATTGAGCACAGCTTTAGTAATTCGATTTTTCTCAACACAGGCAGCATCTCATATCTTTGTGAAAACATCCCCTATGTGCTTTTAAAAATCATATATTCAATATGGAATACTCGAAAATGATGCAAGTTTCGAGTCAGCTAGCTAAACAAGCCGCCCGATGACGAATCAAAGGGATCGCCGAGCCTCCCCTCAAAGGAAAGCAGGAAGCCGCAAGGAGACACCCCTGCGCACATATCGGCCCGAGTCCCTTCGCATCGTAATTTAAGTTCGCCGAAGACGAGGATCAAGAAGGCTGCGGCCCAAACAAACGCGCGCCTCGTCTCTTTTATTGCCTCGCGGTTCAGCGGAGCTCGGGATATGCAGGCGAGGCGAAATGAAATTAGGACCTTTGATGTCGCGCGGGAGAAAAACTCAATACAAATACTGCAGATTCGTTAATACTCCTTCTTTTCCTACGAGAATCTTAACAAAGTACCTAATGGCCATTATAGGCGCGCCTGCGTTGCTCTGGCAAAAGATTTGGCTCTTTGTGCGAAATAAATATCATCTGATTGGCCCCATTCTTAAGAATATGCTTGTGTTAGATGGCTCTGAAGTTTGCAACGTTGGAGTGCAACGAAATAAAAAAATTTTTGATTTATTTTAAGTTTATAATAATTAATATCAATTTTGCGTGTAGATT
>JAPYZP010003302.1:0-12204 GCA_030522985.1 Torymus sinensis | reverse complement strand
TTTTGTTTGCTTAGTTTCCTTAACTCTCTTTAACGAAGTTGTGCACTTTTGTATTTGTCTAAATTTTTCGCTTTTTTGATGTCATTTGATTTGCTTTTTGTTCGTTTTTTTTATGGTCGATTTTTTCATGATAAATGCGAATGATTGATGATATTGATGCTGATGATTATGTGTATATTTTTCGAGGATGATGAACGGTGAAGAAAAACGATGCGAGCTTTCCTCGAAAGCGCGATTCGCGCGGAGATGGAAATTGTATTTCATTCTTTCAACTAGTAAGCGTAAACGACCGGGTAATCTTCTAAAAATCAATTCCTTTCTAGCTTTAAATTGAACGGATAGGTTTGAAAATTAAATTACACTCTTAAAGAATTACGTAAAGGACATTAATCTTCGAGCAAACTAGCGTGTCCAGACAAAAATCTTAACAAGGCGGGAAGACAAAAATCTTAACAAGGCGGGAGAAAAAAATCGTCCATCTCCGCTGCTAGAGAATCGCGCATTTCCCCTCTGAACGTCCGACCGCGAATGAAGAAATGGAGAATGAAGTTTGATCTGATAGATTTTGAGAAGAGGAGATAATACAACGCTCGCATGTATATATGTATACATATCCTACGCGCGCGCCTTGTTATTTTTTTCGCTAATCGACTCGGCGAATCTTCCTCTAATTATCCTTACATATATATATATACCCGCCGTGACACCCGGATCATACATCTATGTGTGTGTACGCCCGTGGTCGCTTCGCCGGCAGGAAGGAACGCATTTTTTTCCTCTCATGTGTAGTATCTTTATTTTTCGTTATCATATCGAGACGTCGCGCGATGTAGGTTTTTTTTTTGTTTTGTTCACAGTAAAAAAATTCCATTAGCCTATACGTAAAGCCATCCACTTGTCTTTAATAATCTTCGTTATTTATTTTTTTTTTTCTTCGAAATTGTATGTGTATGCGTGTCTGTGCAAATATTACATACGTTTATGTTTTTTTGCTTTCTCGCGTTTATCGTTATGTTTTCTTTTACACGTTTAATTATTATTTTTTTTCTTTTTACTAAAATTCGCAAGACCACCTGTACACCATAAAACGGCAGTAAAAATAACTTTAGCGCACTGCATCGATCTCTCATCACGTGTATAAGGACGACGCGATCGATCCAACTTTGGAGGGGCAGAATGGCACGATGCCTTTTTTTTATCAATTATATCATTGTTTTTTTATTAACTTTTTTATATTCGTACAAAAAAAGTCTCACTTTCTGCATGACGTATAGTATAATGTGATCGTTATTCGAATTCCGCCGATTATGTCACACTAATCTATAAGTTTGAACGACACCTAGCGTTATTTACGCAAACGCGAAACTATACAAAAGCATCAGCAGGCACTTCGTAATTGAAATTGTAATTCAATTTAAATTTAGAAAAAATTTTGTCAGTCAATGCATTTTTCAAAATTTAGTTTCAACGAATATCGAGCACATTCAATAAAAAGAAAAACATCTGAATTACATCATTTTAGTTAATACTTCTTTGAGGAAATGTAAAAATCGATGTAAAGTAGCGTAACTAAAATAAATTATTTTACTAATAAAAACTAATTCCAATTGGGTAATGAAATAACTAAAAATTCACAAAACATGACATTGCATGCGAAATTCAATTATAACAATAAAGCTAATAATTTTAATATCATACACAACTATAATATATAAATAAATAATCTTCCTTAAAATTAGATCTTTGGTAGGGACTTGGTAACGAATAAAATTTCAACATTTTTCACATTTCCTCAAACCACTCAAATCAATTAGCGAGTGCCCATTTCCGCCGCCGCGTAATCGAAGTGAAAGAAAAACGTCAAACGAACAAGAGAGAGCCGAATACTCATGCAGAAAACGAGATTACAGCTCGCATATATATATTTTAATGTCATGGAGCGCCCGATCAATATCTCACGTGTACCACCGCGATTTCGAGTGAGATTTTTTTTTTATATTTTCCCTCGAAATCGATACTTTTATTTTTTACAGTCTTACTAACAACGTATTTCTTTTAACCCTTATTCGTTTAATTAAAAGTTCGTGCGTGCGGAAGTTCTTTTCTCCAAGGATCATCAAGCTCGAAAAGCATCTCCCGCGCGTCTGCTTTTTTTTTTCTTTCAAATTTATATTACTTATTGTTTCGTATTTTTCGCTTCAAAAAAGTCTAAACCGCTCTTGGAAAACCTATAGTGTCGTAGTCTTATTTCGCGTTTTATTAATTTTTCTTTGAACACTTTTGCTACGTTTGTGTGTGTGTGTGTGTGTGATGTGCCTTCGTTTCGTTTTTACGCGTTAAAAAAGAGAAACAAAGCTACATAACATCGTATTTCTTCTTCCTTGCTTTTTCTCTTTCGGTCTGACACCAACTTTTATACACCATATAGGCTCAAGATACGCTCTTACCGCGTATCTTTTTCCTTTTTTTTCTCTCTATCTCTTTCTCATCGCTGTGTATTTTCGTAGTCTTCTCGAAAATTGATGGATTACTAATCAGCAGTCTGTTGGTTTACTTACATTATACTTCGTGTCATGTATATGTGTGTATATTCCCTCTTGACCGAGCTCCGTAAAACATACATACATATACACGTATGCCTTTGCACGCGAATACGATTCAATCGATTCGAGTGTACATGCACACACACATTGGATCGTGTTAGTTTTTTAAGAGAATGTCAGTCGCTAAAGTCGTCTTGGCTGCACGACGGTGTTATTGTTGAGACGCGTCGTCGTCTGGTTGTTGAAGTTCTCGTCCTGAGGTATGCGCTCCGTCCTCTCGTCGAAGAAGCCCGGGTTTAGGATGATGTTGGGTACGAGTTCAATCACTTCCTGCTCCTCCAGCTGCGCTGCAATTTCGGAGCGGAGATTAATTTTCATTGGCCTGGTCCACGAGCCATATTAGCTTCTACCCTCTCTCCTTGACTATCTTTTTTTTTCTTTCTCTCAACTCGCATCATTCATTCTCTTTCTATATATCTGCACTTTGCGATCGGTTTGCAAGACTCGACTCGGGAACATAATGACTGTGTTTTAAGGCTGCAAAGGTCCTTGGTAGAAAACAAACAAAATATTGGAAAAACACAAACCAAAATTGAATTAGTTAAAATAAAACGAAATTATAAAGGATATAGTAATAATATGTGGATTTAAAAAAGCATATAAAAATCAAGCAAAGGTTTAAAATCTTACAACTAAGGTGAAATAATACTTAAATGTGTAATTGGTGTCGTGACATAAATTTAAACTAAAGTGTAATAAAAAAAGGGACACCTGGAAGTGGTAAGACTTAAATACCTTTTTTTCGTCAAATACATCAGTCGCTCAAAAATTATGTACATACGAAAAAACATTAATTATAAAATGTACAATAAACAGTAAAAGTTTTGTGGTAAATATTAATAAAAACTAGATTTAAAGATTATATTTAAAAAACAATTAAAATTTCTAAATAATATAAAAATGAATCTATTTACAAGAATTTAATGAGCATGATGTAAGTAGGAAAATACTTATGTGAGAGTATACCAGAAATCTAATGATTGTAATGAATTTTTGATGAAATAAACTTAATATTAATTAAGTTCAATGATTTTGATTCAAAATTGTGAAAAGGGCTACTTGAATTAATAATTAAAATTTTATGAAGAAAATTATTTATCAAATTTTTAAAAAACCTATTTCTATACTTTAAATTATTAAATAGGAAAACTGAAACTATCATTTCTTATTTGAAATGTTTAATGGATCTGTCTAAGTCATCATGAACTAATTCACCCATCTTCATATGCATTCGCTACATTTGAACTACATCTACGTAGCCCGAATTTTCTAGAAATACATACTTAAATTTTACTTATATATCACAATGCTCTACATCTAAATTTCAAGATTCGTAGCACTGTCCAATGCACTATTCATGGTACTTTATAATAAAAATATGTAATAAAAACCACCAAAACTTATTACCTTAACTTTAGAAGGAAGCATCGGAATGATACACCTTAAAATAGCACAAAATTAATATGAATTATTAGCATTGATAATTTATCTGTGATATTAAAATGTCAGAAAGAAAAATATATCAAGGATGAGATGATTTTAATTCTTGTGACTTAATACTGTATGAAAATGTAATGTACAGGAAAAATGATCCATCTCTTCGAATAAGTTTGGTGGTTGAAATAATTTTTGTACTTGAAAAATAAACGTTTAAGATAAAAATTTAAGAAGTGCAAAGTTGAGTGATAGACTGAGAAAGTACAGAATTGATTGGTATTAGTCTCAGTGCCATGTATTATAAGTATAGTTAATTAAGTGCAAAAGTCAAGATAGTATAAAAGTTTGTATAAAAGTACTATAATTTATAACTAATTATTATGCTAAGCGCTTGCAGCTGAGAAAGATTAGTGAAAAAATGAAATGGCACTGCGACAGAATAGCGACAATCATAAAGATAAAGTAGATATAAAGTGACTCGTTAAGTGAAGCTAGAGATTAGGGCCGTAGATAAGTTCGAAGGCCAGCAAGTCTTGTCCCTGCTACTGACTTACTTTCTATAAATAAAAAGATATCAGTTCACTTTGTTAGTATTGTTAATTGAATTTTATAATACACAAGATCCCCAGCAGACCAGCATTTCCCATTATTAGTAGCAGAAACAATGAGTTATCAAAGAGATAGAGTAGAAGCGTAAGCTTTTTTAAAAAATTACAAGAAGATGCTTACAGGGTGCCTTACACTCCCGATACAATAGGTAGCATGTACCGAACCCAAGAATCATCAGAGTTCCCATAACAATTGCTACGGCTGCCACCCAAACACGCGTATCAAAATTTTCTACTCCCGCTAGCAAGTGTCTTGCTAGTTCTGGAAAAATTTTCATTATTACTTAAAAATATCTATACATATTTATAAATAAAAATGATTAGGAAAAATACTGAATAGATATTAATTAGAGGAAAGCATGGTAATGTGATGAATAAGTGTACCTAATTCCTCCACACTATGATGCGTATGACCTTCCACCTCCACAATCTCTCCCCTGCCAAGCTGATTGGTAGCCCATACTCGAAAACTATAAGTTGTATTTGGTTCTAAATGATATACATCTATTTGTCTCTGTAACATAAAGATGTATTAACGCAAATTCATTTAAAAGTGCACTAAGTATACCTTTTTGTTATTAACATTCGTCAGAAAACTTACAGAATTTGGAGGAATGTGCGTAGGAATGATAGGCTTCCAATCTTCCGGCTCCTCTCCCGGTACTGGTTTCAAGCGATACTCGGCAGTAAAATCTATGATAGGATAACCGCCGTGCCCTGCCACTTCCCATAGAATGTTCGCCAATATAGTCGAAGGTTTAACCCAAACATTGTGTAAAGCTGGCGGAGGGGCTGCAAAAATGCACAAAAATTTTTTGGTTTTTTCGCCATTCTTCGTCTTTTCTCAACGGAACGTCGATTAAAATTTTTGCACTCACTTCTAACTTGAACGTAGAACCTTTCCCTGATGTAATCGTCGTCTCGGGTGCAGTAATAGTCACCGCTGTCGAACCGACTGACGTTTAGCAGTTTGAGCACGCCACTCGGCTCGACGGTGAGACGCTTACTCTGACCGTCCTCCCGACCCTCTCTTATCCACGTTACCTTGTTGTTGTTCTCCAGATTCGTCTGCGCTCCATCTTTGTTGGCGCAGGACAGGGTAACATTGCCACCGAGGTCCACGCTCACATTACGCACCGGCACCGGTACTAGTGCTAGTGCTTTCTGCCATCCTGTAATAAGTGTAAGTATTTGGAAAACACTATTATAAGCCCAACGTATACTACACATTCAATTTGTAAAATTACTGGATGGAATTTTAAAGTAATGATAGGTGGAAGAAGGTCTACGTTAAAAAAAAAAACAAATAAAAAGGATAGTAAAATCTTTTTTTAGAAGAAAAAAATTACACTGGCACTTATGTAAGTGTGGCAGGTCATGCAATTTCACGTAATTACACTGCTCAGCATGTAGATAACTATTTGCATGTACATATACACGTATTATCATTAACAGACGAAGTTTGAATTTTCGTGTAATTGCTTTAGTTTCAGGAGAAAATATATGTATTGTGCAATACAACGTAATTATTAGAAGAAAACAGTTGGATTTAAAAGTCTGTAAAAGTATCGATTGTTAACATTATCAATCATAAAAACTTTCGTTCACGTATCCTCACAACCGCGTCAATAATTTAAACGAAAACCTAATAAGTTATACATCAACCAAGGCAGACACTTTAATCACACCAACCCCGCGATAAAAAGCATGATTAATAAAGTCCTTTCAACCTCGCACACACACAGTCAATAAAAAAAAAACCCCCGGACGAACGACCACCTCATAATTAAATCCGCTCCGCTGCACCGTTTTTACCCCCGCGCGCGCTTACAAAAACAGACCCGGAGCAACGCCGAGCGCGTAGAAAAACCGCATAGACCGCGATGTGAGCAAAGCTCCTTCTTCTTCTTCCTCCTACATCGTGACCCCGCGCGTGTTACCAAGGTAAATTTTTTAGCGCGGTGTTCATTCACTCGAGTTCTCTGATGGTGTGCAGCATAGCAGCGGTGGCTACCTTGAGGCGGTAAATAATGCGCGAGGGCTTGTGCAGCCTGGGTCAATTTCGCGCTAATGCCGTAAGTGCAGCGCTCGCGCGCGGCTTTCTTCGCTTATTCAAAGGGTCACGGGGCGTAATGGATGCACGCGATGTGGGTAGCGTGTGTGAATGGTTCGGTGCATGCGGATATTTTTCCAAAGAGAGCGTGCGGTGCGCGGGGAAAAACATTGACGAGTTTGATTTAATAGTTTCTCTCTCTCTCTCTCTTTTGCGTTGAGTAGGTTTTTAAGTGCATCTCCGAGAAAAAAGCACTATGAAAAACATTGTACAATGGATTACCTAATCCGTGGCAATTGGTGCCTATTCTTAGATCATAATTACCGAGATACTTAAGAAGATCTAATAAACTTGCTCGTGTATTGAAGCAAAAGAAATAATTCTATCTCCGTATAGATGAAACTATATAAAATTCGATTGCATTTTCAGAACAAACAAAAAAAAAAGATCAATCGCGCACATATCCACCGCGCCTCATAAAATTCTAATCCTTTCCCCCTCCCAAAAAAAAGGTACGCCGCGCGCGCGACCCTATTCACCGCACAAAGGATCGTTGTATCCCGCGGCCTCGCTTCCACAATACACCCAATTAAAATCGCAAATCCGCTCGCACGGCTGCAGCACTTATCGCCACGCTTCCATATGTGTATTCGCTTTCACGCGCATACATAGCTTTGCCATTCAAATCTCGGCGACGGCCTGCGCTCCATAATTCAATTGCGCGCGCGCAAGCGCTCGCCTTTTATATCCGCGGCGCGGCAATCAAATACAGATTATCGGCCTAATGCGCGCTCTCTCTCGTCGGCCTAGCAACGATGCGCGGCTTATTACCTGCAGTTTCTCAGTGTATATGTGTGTTGAGAGGTACACAATGAGCGGCTCGATTAACCAGATGAACTTTGTGAATTTGGAGCGCAAGCGTTGTGTAATGATGATGATGAAAAACGGCGAGATTCACTTCGAATATTGGAAATTACAGATAGTGCACAGGCGGAACGGGCGTGTTGCGAGTACCTATAGGTATATACGGTGCAGCGCGCGCGCGTATAATAACGATTTACGACGAATTCGCGATTTTTCTTGGAACGCGAATTTCTTAAAGTTGAGGAAGTAGTCGCGTCGCGCGCGATCAAGATATAACTATACGCCGTTCATAAATAATGGATCTCTTATAGATTACATATCGAGTGTCTAATTAACGGTGATAAATTGATGAATTTCCAGGATGAAAATTTCATGAATATATAATATCAGATGCCAACCGCCAATCGAACAATACTATGAGCTATTATACTTCCAAATATAATCCTCAAAAGAAACTATCGATCATAATGGCAAGTCTGCAAACTCGCACTACTCCCATCATCAAAAATTCACGAGCAGCGGGACCTAAAAATAAATCCCCGAACCTCCCGGCGGCAGCAGCAGCACACAACGGCCAATAATCAAAGACCAGACGTACTCCACGTCGCGTCGCGTCGCGCATCACAAAAGCTCTAAAATCCATACCGCGCCGTGGGGAGGGCCACGCGACGATAATTGACAGCACTCTCGCGTATACATGTGTATAGAGCTATCAATTCCATAAAGTTGGCGAATTCAATCGGAAGCTGCTGCTGCCGCTGCTGCAGCGGAGCGAGCGTTATTGCATAACTCTCTTGCTCGCGCGCTACTCGCCTCGTCGGCCCTGATCCGTAACGATTGAGTGTGTGTGTGTGTGTGCTGGAAGGAGAGAGAGAGAGGATATTTGCGATCGCGTGTGGAGTGGACGCCACCTGTGAAAGCTGCGCGCAGTGGTGCGTTGTCGCGAGAGATGGGGAAAACACGAGAGAGAAAGAGCGTGTATATACACGTGTGTATATTGGTGGTGGTGGTTTCCTCTCACTCTCTGTCTATCCTCGTTCTCTATGTTGTGTTGTTGTGGCGTTGCCATTGATCTCGTGGGTTGTTTTGTGCTCTGTGCTTGTTGAGGGTACCTCTATGGGTGGTTGCGATACGATATACGATGGAATATTTAGAAAATAAGAAGAATGGATTTTAGTATGGAAGCACGAGTATATATACATTTATCGATATATTTATTTGATTTTCTTTAAGAAAGAAAAAACCCGTTCGGAGCAAATTGCATTCCTAGAATTTCCAATTTTCAAATTGGAGTATTTACAAATTCTCCGAATATGCATATATTCGTAAAACCCTGTGAGCGCGAATATTCAAAAGAAAAATAGAAATTTCGGACGGGACGCGAAACGTTAAAAGTTAATAGTCTCAATTGGCCATACAAAAAGATTCAGCACACACACACATACATATACACGTACAATTCAACGCACTCCGCTGACCCTCCGAAAAAATAAGAATCACGCGCGCGGCCAGCTCATACCCACGCGCTCCCACTAAAACCCCTATTAACAAACGCCAAATTACAGTGTATATATACACACATACACCATTGGTGTGTGACTCGCTGCTCCTCACATATACGCACCTATCCACTTATAAATTGACCGCTCCATTTCCTCGGCGCACATCCCACTATCAATCTAACACCCGCTGAAAACACATTCTTCTCTCTCTCTCATCCTCATATCCTTGCGCGACAAAAACAGCCCAATTTCCCCTCCCCCTCACACACCATCTGCACACATACACCTGCACACGTCGATTTTTCCATCGGCGTCGCGCGGGCGCGCGCATCGATCGCTTCTACTCTCTCTCTCGCTCTCGCTCTCTCTCACGCAGTGTATATGTGTACACCTAAATGTCTGCCCAGCCCTCCTATAGGTATAACTATGTATATATATATACACATAGATAAAGGACAAAGGTACTCACCTGCGAGGAAGAGCAGCAGCCACGCGACGCCGTGACCCAACATTCTCCCATATTAGGCCGCCGCCGCGCCGTGTCTCTCTATCGATGTATCCGCACGCGAGTGTAGCCTCGCACGCGCGTGTGTCTCTCTCTCTGGCCTGCGCGTCTGCGTGTATATACGTGCAAGCTCGTTTTTAGCAGGAGAGCCGTGGTGATGCAGCAGGCTGCAGCCGCTGCCCGCGCCTCGTCCTCGACTGCATATCTCTCTCTGACTTCTGGATTTTTTCGATTTTCCCACCCGCGCACACCCACACAGTATGCACTCGCACTATTATATATAGACACACTGACACACACACACGCGCGCACAGTGTGTGTGTACTAGAGGGGGGCGCGCGCGCGCGCACGTGAACCGGAGCGGCCGAGGAGAGAAAGACGACTGCGAGTCGCTGAGCTTCTGCCCGCTGCTCTCACAGCTACTCGCGCGGGGGCTACTATATATCCTATGCGCGCGCGCACCACCGAGCTGCCTGTCTCTATGTGTACGTGTAGTATGTACCTATATATAATAATACCTATCTTACCGCGCAGCTGTCAAACCCGTCACGCTCCGGCGCGAGCACGGCCCGCCCGCACACACACGCGAATTTTATTGAGTTTATGTGCAGAACACTGCGCGCGGGTAAAGTAGGCAGAGCCTCGGCGCGCCGCGGCGGCTGCAATAGCGCCACCACACACAGGATGATGCACCACTCTCGCGGGGGGTCTTATCTCGAGGTTATCTCGCTGCTGCTGCTGCTGCTGTGGCTTCGATGTGTATCTGAGCGCGAGAGAGGCTTATTCTTTTCTTTGGAAGAGTAGGAGGAGGAGTCCTTATCTCGACGGGTCCTTTTGTCCGCGGCCTTTTTTGCATTGTTATAACTTAATTGTGTGCAGAGAGAGGGGAAGGGTGCACTTTATTTTGGTGGAGAGCTGTGTGTGTGTATATATTGGGTGGGGGGATGTATTAATCAGCTGACGGCTGTGTATGTCCTGCCGCCGCGGGTAATTGGGAGGATTTGAATGTGCACGTGTGCAGTGCCGCAGCGGCGAGGCCTTTGTTGTGGGAAACAAAGTTGTAATAAAGATAATAAGTATGTGGAAATTAGGGTGTATAGGGAAAGGTGCGGATGTTTTTTATGTTAGTTTTGCAAATTGGAGTATAGGAGGTATTCGTATACGGCAAATTATGGATTACGTGGAAAAAAAAAACAAATCTTTCGGCTAATAGCGACGGGATAATTGGAAAGAAGACTGGCCATTTTCGCAGTACAAAGCGTCAATTATGGTCATTAGTGCTGCCAATTAATTAAAATCTCTTTAAAACTTGCGTTACGCCGCTACTGGAATCGTAATTACATGCTTTATTTATAAAAAAAAACTGACTAAAAACAAAGTTTCAAAGTTTCTTCACGTTCATACATCTGCATCGAAATGTATTATTATTTCGCTTTACCGGAAATAACGCAAGCGCAAAAACTTGAAAAAAAAAGAAGAAAATATCGCGATATCGCTTTTTGCGCCGACCGATATGCGCGCTGACCTTTGGTTCGCGCGTATTTAAAATAAAAATATGTGACAAATGCCTTCCGGTGCATGCACTGTAAGCAATCGTTTCCGGCGCGCTACGTGCGCGCACACACACTTTCGGTATTATCGTTGTTCGCAAGCTGTTGTTTGTCAACCATTACTTTTGTACCTCGTTATTATACTTTCTAATGAGGTCGCGTATCCTGTGTCGAGAGTACACGTGATTTTCGCGTAAGTTTTTCGTCCTACCATGCCCGACCGTTTCTACTTAAGCGGCGGCAATGGATGTCGTGCTTACGCGAAGTTGTCGTATCTTCCCCCAATTAACGATTGTCTTCAATAGTTTAAACAGGGATGTGTGACGCACGCGCGCGCAGCTTCGTAGTCACGATTTTTATCGCCTCTAGGTATATCACTGTAACGTGCGTCTTCCTTTTGTAGTTTCACATAAAACGCTCGTAAATTGTAAGCGCGAATTAAAGTCTCGAACGATCTTCAGAGATCTTTAAATAGGCGAACAAAGAATTTTAAGTGCGCGCGGGTATTATATAAAAAAAATTTCTTGTTATAATGCTAAGAAATTTTTCCAGGATGAAAAATTGCGGTAGGAAATATAGTTCGTTTTTCGGCTTTTGCTGCTTTCACAGGCAATTTTTTTTTAGTCGTTGCTTTATTGTACCGCCTTTAAATTCAAAGAACAATCGATTTCCAGAAGCCCAGCATGGCAATTGCAAATTTCAACCCAGTTCTATAACATCCCGAAAATAAAAAAAAATTTGCAGTTTCGCGAGTAAAAATCGCATATAGATTATTAGATTTTTGCACCATTTTTATCTGGTTGTATTAGAGCTTTTCAACCGGGATTTAAATATAATCATTGATCGTCAAACGTTATTGGAAAAGGCAATAACTGAAGCTTTGGCGCAATTCGAAAGAAAGAAAAGATCTATATATAATATATAGTCTTAAACTCGCATTATATTTGACTTTATAATTCGTTCTCTGTGCTCCGTGTGTGCACGCGCTTGTTACCAGAAGCGCATTACGTGCGGTTAATAATTATGTAACTGCGCTTGATCAATTTTGAGCCTTAATTAGGCGCTGCGCTAAACGTGACTTT